>CM035198.1:17364787-17377287 GCA_020233015.1 Callinectes sapidus | reverse complement strand
ACAAATGGATATGTAAAACAAACAAACCGATAATAAAACGAAAAACAAATACACATCAATTGGATTAAATCATGCGAACGTTTTGGGTGAGCTTGGAAATGATAATGATGATGATGATGATGATAACACCAAGTAAATGAACAAATAAATATGTAAACAAACAAATAGATAACAAAGAAAGAAAAAACTAAATAAACATCAATTGAACTTTTGGGGTAAGGTTTGTGCCACACAAGCGCGAACTATGAACACACTAACACCCAAGTCATTAATATAGGTGTACTCATACCCGTAACAACACAACGCAACGAGCAAAACCACGATAACGAAAAAAAAGGAAAACAAAACAAACTGGAATAACAACAACAACAAGAGCAGCAACAGCAAAAGCAACAGCAGCAACACCAAATAATAACAATAATATGGCTCAAGAAGAATAATGATGACTACGGCAATAATGGCAGCAAGAAGAATGAGGCCACTGAAGAAAATAACAGCTATTCATCATTATGTGTCTGTAGCCTAATAAGAGGGAGGAGAACCGGGTGACAATACGCCCGCGACCACCCGCTAATTACAGTTTGAAAGAAAAAAAAATCTGGTATATTTATGATTAATCAATACGCTGATGGGACAAGCGTGTAGGAAACAATTGACCTCGGATAATAACAATGTCCTGTTTGAAAGAAAAAAAAAAAAAATAGCTGCACAATTCTTTTTAATCATTTTTTTTATGCTGGTAACACTAACAACTATTTATAGGGGCGTCGACAAATGAGGATGTACGTATAATGAATCCAGAGAGAGAGAGAGAGAGAGAGAGAGAGAGAGAGAGAGAGAGAGAGAGAGAGAGAGAGAGAGAGAGAGAGAGAGAGAGAGAGAGAGAGAATGTAAAATAAGAAAAAAGAAAATGGATAAAAAAAAACTTATCTTTAATACTTGTCTAGGGACCTGCACCTCAGTGGGCCTTTTTAAATCGCTTTATTTTGCCCTTGACCGGCTTTCCCTCTTACATTAAAGAAAAGAAGAAGAAGAAAAGAAAAGAAAGTATCTTGGTCACAGCATCCATAGTTCTGCGCGTGCCATCGCCAGATACACACAGTTACACTCAAGGGAAGTCATTCACACCACTCGTTCCATGGTACATCGTACAGTTTGAATACCGCACCACAGCTATTATCCCACGAACACAAACTCTTCCCCCACCATCCTTGTCGAGCTGCCTTTACTCAAACATTGCCTAATCTCGACTCACATTCCCATCCCAAGCCTCGACGGATCCGAAACAATGATTCTTTGTCCAAACATGTCAATTATCACGGGTATTTATAGGGCTCATTGTACAAGTTTCTTATCCTGTGCTATTTCTTTTTAATTGACAGTTCTCAGCTGACTGATGGAATAATTGTACATAATCATTGCGTGTCTGATTAGTGAGTTAGTTAATATAAAGACCATTAACATAATTTGTCTATTATTCATTTATCTATCTGTTTATTCATCTATTCTATCAAAGTGAGTTTTCCTAATACTGAACACGTATTAGTCTTACGGATGTCAAAATTCCAACGATGAAATTGTAGATCAGAGTGATTCAGGAAGAACAAAGGGCGCAGATATGCATGCTTTTTTCTATCACTGAGGAATATATATTGCAATACAACGATGTTTCTCAATGAAATAAAGTTAGTATATGTAATCAACTTTAATTATCATATTCCACAATATTCGGAACATATTTGAGTCACCACCTGTGAGATGTGGTGCAGCCACACACACACACACACACACACACACACACACACACACACGTAACGTAACTAAAGAAATCTTGGGGCTTATCAGACAGCTGACTGCAGCAACAACAAGGCTTTATTTTGTGAGAAGTATCGCAGCCGAGGGATTATTACTGTTTGCCTGTCGGGCACAGCCTTATGTGCACCCACTATTTGGTGCGCTTTTCTGGTGCCTGCAATACAAACATCTGCAATGTTTCAGATTCCACAACAGTTATATTGAAAGCACTCACGGAACCTCAATTAGTAATGAGTGGCATCATATACGAATAATTGTATGCGTCCGTAGTTTGGTTCCACTATGACGTGATTTACTGTTTTAAAAGTGGGTCGTTTAATGAGAGGGAAAACTGTTCACGAACCACACAATGCTAACATGAATACATTTCCTAAAAAACAACTCTCGAACACTGATGACTGACTGTACGTGTGAGATGTGAGATATTTCTGTTGCTGTCAGAAGTTTCTTGGCAATTCTTAGACATGTTGCAGTGATTACTGGAGTTCATATCGTGTTGTGTGGAAACCGTGTATTTTTTATCTGAATTTTTTTTTCGACCAACACAACACACGCCGTGGAAACAAAAGAGATCACCAATAATTATACAAGAATAGCACTGTTAAATAAAATGGACTTGTTTTGGAAGGTTATCTGTGGAACTTGTGTTACTAAGTAAAGGTGGAATCAAAGCAGGTTTGGATGCATGATGTCCGTAGGGTATTTGGAAGCCATATCTGATATGGCTTTCACTTGTCATCTTTGTATTGAATTCATGCAGTTCATACGGTCAGATGACTAAAAGATAGAGATTATTCTATAAATTCCCTACTGTGTCTTTGATTACTTTCGGAGCCGTGGGTTGTCAATCGTTATGACAATCAGTGACCAATTTCGGAATTCAAGTACAAGAGATCATTATTCCATGGGTCAAACAGTATAGGAGCTGATTAACCCCTACAGTACTGGGACACATTTCTACGAAGAGTTTTGTGTGTGATTAGACGATTTTATTGACATTAGGAAGGCTCTACGGAGGTCAGAAGATTAATGGTCAGTGTCTTTACCATTTTAATCCCCACAAGAGTTTCTGAAGCTGTATAAAATCATTAAATGAACAGAATGAATATAAAAACGTATTTCAGCATTTAAGGGCTAAAGTACACCGTCAGTGTATATTAAATGGCAATAGGTTGGATAGACTGCTACTTCTATGAAAAATAATAAAATAGTAATGATAACATTACTAAATAAATGAATAATCATAAGAGTAAATTATATAAACTAAATGAATAAAATGCAGAGTTGCCACATCATCAATGAATAGCAGTTCAGCGCCGACACATAACCGCATAAAACACTTGTACAAAAATACCAAACATTAAAACTCATCTTTTTTTCCCCCTCCACATCAGAAAAACTAACAGTAAATAACAGTACCTTATTTTTAACTTTTACTATAAAATTCATACCTTTATTTTGCGCAACGGTTCTTTTTACTACCAGCTTTGGATGGAGGAAGGGCAGACGGGAGATGATTACATATCATTATAGTAAATTTACATCCTTGCCACATATTCTAAGATCTTCAAGTTATTCTGTTTCTCTCGTGTGTGATCAAGAAGCAGAACTGAAGGACCAGAAAACGATGCTAACTGAATACAACTCAACCTTACAGATACGTATCCACACATGTAATGAATGATGAGAAGACTAATTTAAAGGCGAAACAAATTTTGAGAAAAAATCAAACGAAAAAATATGGGAAAAGTAAGGATTTGATTTCTAAGGCTTAACGGAAGCTGTTCATCAGTTCTCATATTAAAATCTTCTTAAAAAAGGACAGAGAAGAAAAATAAAAAAATGCACACATGTAATGGTGAGGAGACTAATATAAAAGCAACACTGAAATTTTGAAGAAACAAAACGAAAAAAAATGAGGGAAAAGTAAGGATATGATGTCTAAGGCTTAATGGAAGCTGTTCATCAGTTCTCAAATTAGAATCTTCTTAAAATAGGACAGAAAAGAAAAAATGGACGTAATTAGTTGACCAGACTCTCCCAGCGTGGCAACATGAACAGACGCTCCAGTCCATAGCTAATGCCCTCCTCGCCGCCCCAACCTACCTCTTCCGCTTCCCAACTACCCTGAATACGACTTGATGCCGAGGTTCACATGAATGTTCTTAATTATTCATAGGGGGAATCTCGTACTCCCGCAGAGAGAAATTACAGAGGAGAACGTCTCTCTCTCTCTCTCTCTCTCTCTCTCTCTCTCTCTCTCTCTCTCTCTCTCTCTCTCTCTCTCTCTCTTTTGTGGTGTTGCAACGATGATGATGGAAAAAAAGTTTCAGTAATGACGTGTTTTGTGAGGTGATATTTCAGAGGCAGCGGCTTTACCTGTTGCTGTGGCGCGCCATCTGGATCGTAAGACTTCCTAAGCCCCGTAATGAAGGTCCGCGGCACGATTAGCGGCGTCGACAGCCAAGGTTTACCGACAATTATTCAAATTATGAACTCGCATATCATTTCAAAGAGAAAATACGAGGTCGTGGTTTAGATATATCTTTGGGGAAGAGATGTTTATCTATTCCTTTGGTGATCATCCCGCCTGAAGGTCACCCCAGACACGAGGCACAAGTGGTCTTCATTTAGCATCGATGAATGCAACCATACGGACGTTCACTTCATAACAACTCCCGAAGCTCCGCGCCGCCATATGACCTAGTTGTTATACCGATATTGCACCAATCAGCCCGCAGCTTCATTAGTTCCTGTGGCCTTGAGTCTTGAGAACACCTA
Source organism: Callinectes sapidus (assembly GCA_020233015.1). Taxonomy (NCBI): domain Eukaryota; kingdom Metazoa; phylum Arthropoda; class Malacostraca; order Decapoda; family Portunidae; genus Callinectes; species Callinectes sapidus. The sequence continues at coordinate 17,372,691 of CM035198.1, read as the reverse complement.
CGTTATCGTGTCTTACAGCACTTAACCTCCTTTGCCCTCCTTACTTCAAAACTGGCTGAATTATGGGAATTAAGAAATGAGACTACATTCAGAAAGGATGGTTTATGATTTCTTTAAATGATTCTCTCCACCATCCTCTCCATTACCTCTGGAGGGAAAACAAATTCATATCTTACATCTAACTCATTCATTTTCTCCTCACAAAAGTTTGCTTCCTATAAATTTCCACACACCGACATTTCTTAATCTTCTTGATGAATCACCTACCGCCAGCGTATTAGGCTTCGGCTTTGTGTTGTTCTCGTTTCCTTGCCTGTTGTAGCCACTTGCTCATTAGTCGGTCTTATATCCATGCACCGCTGAATTTACTCCTCCTATACAACGTGCTCATGATTTCGCTGGCGACTAATACACTGCTCAGATAGTCGAGAAAGGAAGGAACAGCTAAGCTCCCACTCGCTCGACGATAGACCCCGCAAAAGCACCTAAGTTAGCGTTCATGCTGACAAGGCGCTTCCTCGAGATTACCGCCGATACTCGTGTTCCTTGGCGTGGTGTGAGAGCCCAGTCCTGCGCCCTCCCTGCAGACGCCCTCCCATTACTTTTCCCCCAGCAGGAAGGCAGCTTTAAAGATCTGCTCCTAAGGCGACTCTGCGCTCGTAAAATCTACTGAAATTTGTTTGCCTAGAAGTATAAAATAGGAAACCTTAAATTGCATCCTCACTGAATGTGTTACGAAATGGGTTCTCCTCCTCCTCCTCCTCATTTTTCTCCTCCTTCATCTTTACTGCATGCTTTCTCTCTTTCTCCCTCTCTTTTTCTTTCCTCTCTTCCTTCTTTTTATTTTTATTTTCTCCTCCGTCTCTTCTTTCACTTCCTCTTCCTTCTCCTCCTCCTCTTCCTCCTTCTTCTTCTTCTTCTTCTTCTTCTTCTTCTTCTTCTTCTTCTTCTTCTTCTTCTTCTTCTTCTTCTCTTTCCTTCTCTTTACTGCTTTCTTTCACTATCGTTTTCTTTTCCCCTTTTTCTCTTTCTATTTTTTCTCCTGAATGGTTTTCCCCCTTCCCCTCCTCCTCTTCCTCCTCCTCCCCGTTCTTTATCATCTCCTGGTCTTCATTCCTTACTTCTTTTCCTCCTTCGCACACGACTCGTCTACAATATCCATTACAATAGTTTTTTTTTTCTCTAATAAGACCGTCATCAATGTCTATGTTATACTCAATTTCACTTTTTTGTCCTGTGTCAGAAAAAGAAAATAACGAACAACTCAGAGCTTTAAGAGTGCTGCAGTGACTTCAGGAAAGAGCCAGAGAAGTGAAGAGAGTGCAGCGGGAGTGTATGAGCGTCACTGTTCACCAATGGCAACTAATTCGTCTTTATAACGTTACCGCAGTGTGTCAAAAAGAAGTGTTGACCTTTGGCTTCCTTCAGAGGGTAAGAGTTAATTCGTTACTGATGTGAGCCTTGACGCTAACCTTCTTACCTCCTGCCTTTTTCATAAGTTTCGATGTCTCAGTCACTACCAAATGAACATAGTGTCTTTCCGAAACGCTACGTATTTCCTGCCAGGACTTCATGACTCTAACTTTATTTGGTCTCGCTGTTCAACGCTTCACGATACTCATATACATTTTTTTTCAATTTATATTATATCAATTGCTTAAACTAGACTTTATTTCAGAGAAAGGCCAGTCTTTTGGCTAACTCTTTCGAACCTAAGAGGAGACTGGCAAATTAGTGGGCTTATTTTTATCATTTTATGTTGTCCTTGGCCAGCTTCCCCCTCTTACCTAAAAAGTAACATAATAACATACAATAATGAGGAAAGCTGCAGGAGGCCGTTAGACCTACTCTTGGCAGTCCCTGTGTGAGCAACGTTGCCTAATACCACTTATCATCCTCATCCATAAGCTTGTCTCAGCACTAACGTTATGATTACTGAGTCAGTTCCACTCATCAACTACCCTACTACAGCAAAACAAATATTCATCAGTCAATGTAAATTTTATCGTGCATCATAATACTAATCTGTAGAAAAAAATATTGTGTGCCCACAGACAAAGGAGATGTTTTGTTGAACTAATGAGGAAGCTGTCTGACACCTGCACGACGAACTGCAGTGATAATGTGCAATGAAATGTGATAATGGCCTCTGTTAAACTCCATTGTGCTCGTCCGCTGGAGGGGTGGCGGCTGCTCAGGTAACAAACGGCAACACCTGCACCTCTTCCAGTGGAGGAAAGAACTTGTTTTTTCTTTAACATATTATTTGTCAGAGAATATATAAATTTAAATATCTTGCAATATTTTCAAAATTATTAATCATTGGAAAATAGGGAAATATAGAGCGTGCAGGCGGTCTTCTATTGACAACCACTTGTAAAAAATCTCCATGTGAGTCTTAAAGTGCCACTGGTTCTAATAATAGGAAACTCTCGGCACAGTGAATTTTCAGGTGTAATATAAAAATGTATATGAAAAGTTATATTTTTCATTCTTGATATTACGGAGTAGGTGTTTTTTTCCCCTTGTACATGTTGAACGAATGGTCTACCTGGCTGTCTTTGACTCTCACCTACACAACTTCTATATCTGGAATTATTAAATCAATGTAACTCTCTCTCTCTCTCTCTCTCTCTCTCTCTCTCTCTCTCTCTCTCTCTCTCTCTCTCTCTCTCTCTCTCTCTCTCTCTCTCTCTCTCTCTCTCTCTCTCCCAAATACCTCTATTCTACATGGAGAGAGAAAAAAAGAACGATATTTGAAATGTTTGTAAAAATATTACAATAATAAATAAAAAAGTATAATTTCATTGAGCATTTCACCTTGCTAAAAACACTGATGAAATTATAAAGTACTTACTACACTCGAATAAAAAAAATATCTCCAGTTATGAAAGGAACGGGAAGGTCCTGCGTTTACTGTTTTGCCTCTTTAAAGTCATTGCATATTTTATATACCTTTTGCACGGACTTGTTTCTCATTTCAGCTTTTCTTCATATATTTCTTTTCAACCTTCGACATTTTCTCTATTCTATCCATTCATTTTCTTGTCTTTTTTTCCTAAGACACATGAGGGCCAGTTTGTTGTTGTTTTACACGTTATTATTGATATAAGATTATACATCAAGGTTATTTATCCCTGACCTCTTTCAATTCATCATGTTAGTGTGTTGTCTCCTTATCTAGAATGCGCGTCTCCATCAGGCCACGCACCACGCACGTTCCTCTACACACTCTCCGATCGATAATGGTTCCCGTGTCATCAATCATAAAAAATGACGATCAGAAGAAGAAGAAGAAGAAGAAAAAAGAAGAAGAAGAAGAAGAAGAAGAAGAAGAAGAAGAAGAAGAAGAAGAAGAAGAAGAAGAGAACAACAATAACGAGAAGAAGAAATGTAAGAGGAAAAAGAAAAGAACGAGAACAAAGAGAAGAACAACAACATCAGCAGGAGCAAGAACAATAAGACGAACAGGAACAACAACAATAACAACAGCAGAAAGAACGACAACATGAAGAGAATAATAAGAGAAAGAAGAAAGAGGAAAGAGGAAAGAAGAAACAAACAAAGCATTCTTTATAGTCCTGTGACACGAACAGTGCAAACCACAACATTTATAAAAAATATAAAAAATAAAAAATAAAAATAAAAAAACATAAAAGAAACTTATCCTAGCTGGAAGACAACACGTAAATCCCAAAAAGGAGCAACGGAGTAAAAACTATTCAAGTAAAACGAAACTTTTCCCTGTAAGTGATGTTCTTTATTCATCAGTGTCTTGCAAAGCGGTGAGTGGGGGCCTGATAATGAATTTTCAACACCGGCTTCTTATCCCCCTACTTAAACACGTCTCATTACTTTTGTTTTTGCCACACGTATAATTTGTTTGCTCTAATTCACGCCTCTCTGGCTTCTTCACACCATCCCCCTCCTGCACGTCACAACATCCTGGCTGGTTTTTGACACCAAAGATCATATTTCTGTAAACGGGGAGGGAGAGTTGTAATTACGTTCCTTGCTCTCGTGGTGGCAAATAAACAAGAAAAAAATAAGAAAAGGAAGAGGGGAAGGAATGTGAGGAAAGAAAGGGGAACAAACCCGGAAAAAGGGAAGGGAGAACAAGTTACTAAACCTAAAAACAGCCATGCTTTTACTGAATTGCTATCCAGTTTTGTTTTCCAGAAACAGATAGCTTCTGACGCACAAAAAAAGGTTCAGGTCACAATTGAACTGAGAGAAGCACAAGAATGTACCGAGAAAGGCTATCTGTAACAAAGCAAGTGAATGTATTGCCTGCCTCTCCAGTCCTGTTCAATACGAGGCAACGCAGGAAAACAACACCAGAAAAAAAAAGTTGCTATTCTTGTAAACACATATTTTAACTTGGCCATAAAATATACTCTCGCGAACCGGGGCATGTATAATGGGAGAAGGCTGGAGACGAACGTGCGCACCAGAACAGCCGTACGTTAGACAACCAATCAGGAGATGAAGAAGATGAATAAGTTAAGATGCAAATTTCCTTCGTGATACTTGCCAGTGGAACAGAGAATCTATATTGGTGAACCGCATGTTAAAGTACGTAAGTAAAGTTTATTGCCATTTTTTAAGGACAGATGGGTTTAAAGTCAAAATTACATACAATGAGAACAGAATATAATAATCTAGGTTGCATTTAACGTATTCTCCTGCTAGTAAGTCAGTTTTGAATGCAAGATTACCTGCATACAATGTACTGCCACAAAAACAGAATCAGTAACTAATGTACTTATAAAAGAAATCACAATGTAAGTATAAGTGTATCTGTATGTGTGTGTGTGTGTTGGGGGGGGGAGGGGGAAGAATAACTCAGATGTGTTGTTGGTGTTTTGGTAATAAAACACACTTTCATTTTCTAATGTTATTCGAAGAAAGGAAATATTCCATGCTGATTTTTTTTCCTCATGACCTGGATTGCGACATCTGTATGAATAACATCGACTGCATACTGCACTATGCCTGGACGTCTTTATTGCCGCGCTAAGAGGAATTTTAGTGTTTACATTGTAGCTCATTCATATATTACAACAACAACAACAACAACAACAACAACAATAAATACTACTACTACTACCACTACTACTACTACTACTACTACTACTACTACTACTACTACTACTACTACTACTGCTACTACTACTACTACTACTACTACTACTACTACTACTACCACCACCACTACTACTATTGTGAATGAAGAGGAACAGCGAAGGAAAGAAGAGGGTTCACGTTTCTGGAGAGGAGCCACCACTCAGTCAAAACTTTTTTTCTTTAATAAGGATCTCTTTATATTGCCAAAGAAACCTACTTAAAAAATAGTTTGAATATCAGAGAGAGAGAGAGAGAGAGAGAGAGAGAGAGAGAGAGAGAGAGAGAGAGAGAGAGAGAGAGAGAGAGAGAGAGAGAGAGAGATACCGAAATGATAGTTACTGAAGTGATGTTTCTCAAGGAACTACATATATAGACAGTGGGAAGCTTCCAGTAACCTCCCTGTTGGTTTTCCTGTCCTTTATTAGCTTTTGAATCTTTTGAATTCTATAATATAATAACCAGAATCGCTTTCAGACAAAAATAATCTATAATATAATAACCAGAATAACTTTCAGACAAAAATAATCTATGTTATAAATCTTTCATGTAGTGCAACATTCTTAACCTATTACTCAACTCTTAAAGTCGAGCATATCTATATTTGTTTCCCAGTCACGGATAAATGAATTCTTAAATCAAAACTTTCTTTTCAGTTCATTCTTCGCCGTCTATTCTGATGTACTAGTTTTTACCTTTACTATCTTGAATAACTTACAACTATCTAAACAACGCATATTCCTCACTGACCTGAAGACATACATTCAACGCATTTCTGACGTTTGTTTTTAATTTTGTACATTGAACCGTGTTAATTTTACCTCTTTGCTTGTTCTTTACGCTTTTGTACAAAAACCATCAAAGTAAAATCAACAAATTCACTGATTCATTATATCCAATCAGATTTTTTTAACACTTCCAATAATTCACGCCTCGCTGGGTTCTCTTTTTCTAACCTTGAATATAATTAATATGAATTGAAGTCCAATAAAAGTACTGACCTTCGACGAGAGAACGAGTGAGGGACGGATATAAAATTGGCATGCATGTTTTATGTTTTTAGCTACTGTGTGTGTGTGTGTGTGTGTGTGTGTGTGTGTGTGTGTGTGTGTGTGTGTGTGTGTGTGTGTGTGTGTGGTATGCCCGTACACGCAAAAAAAAACCACCTAAAATCTGGCAAAGCTTCACCTCTCGCTTCGCCGCATATCTTATTCATAGTAATTTTTGGGTCCGTCACTTGATATGTGAGTGGTGATGGTGGACGGGGTGGAGTGATGGGTTGCGATGGGTGGCTGGACGAAGTGGTGTGCGTGTTAACCGGTGTTGGGGCGTCAGAAGTAATGCTCTGAGTGATGGGTGGCGATAGTGGTGGTAGTGGTAGTGGTGTTTTTGACTGTCAGAGATAGAAAACGAGGAATGTAAGTGAAAGAAGTGAGGGATGACTGCGATGAATGGTGAAAGCTGTAGGAATATAATGGAGTGTCCAGTGTCTTAGGATAAGAAAGAAGTATGTATGAAAGACAGTGATGAGGATCTGTAAGTATAAGAGATATAAGGACAATCATCATTCAGTGTTCGCATCAAAAATTTGGTAGCATATTAAATTTAACACTCCTGATAGCCTAGCGAGCGTACTGATAAACAACAAAGACTTACTTTTTTCCTTGTAAACAACCTGCCCATAAGAACATTCAAAACACTTAAACATTAAAGAAATAAACGCCGCTACACTTTTCTTACTTCCATGATTTTCGTAGGTAAACCATTCCCTGTTCATCCATTTAACTAAACATCACCAATAAATAATGATATACACTAATTGCTACTATGAGGAATTGAAAGAACTGATTGATGTTGCAAGTGTTGTGCAGTGATGCCATTGTTAGAGATGAACGGGGCAGCAGTAGTGGTGATTGATAACTGTCAAGTAAACAGTTACATTCACGTCAATCGTTAGTGTCCTATACGAGCACAGACGCTGCCAGCCAATAGCTTTCACCAAACAAACACATGCAAACACACACACACACACACACACACACACACACACACACACACACACACACACACACACTGCAAGCAAACAAATAAACCAGTTCAAAAAATGAAACTGCCACCAGTGGTGAAAGAAAAAAAACAAGAATTACCACTTTCAACTGGCTGCAACGAGAGGCTTGCAGGGCAGTAACTTCAATCTGACGGCGAGGGGAAAAAACATGACAACAAAAACTAAGGGTACAAGCACAAGCGGGAGAAAACGAAACAGCAGGAAGGTAAATAAAAATGTGGTGTGCGGACGTGACTCACATAGAGCTGGTGATGGGAGTGGCGATCAAGGCTGCCCAGAATGCTCAGATGATAAACAGATAGAACTCCAGCCACCTCTGTCTGTTGGATCGTTGCATGACCTTCACTGGCATAGAAAAAAGAGGAGATCATCGTGAAAAAGTAAATCCATACAACAGGGAGATGAACAAAGGGAGAGGCTGTGGGATCCTGGTGATTGCCTGGCCGTGCTGGTATGGTTGTGAGGGTGGAGGCAGCAGCAGCGGCGATGACAGAAAAAAAAATCGTGTGTGTGTGTGTGTGTGTGTGTGTGTGTGTGTGTGTGTGTGCGTGTGTGTGTGTGTGTGTGTGTGTGTGTGTGTGTGTGTGTGTGTGTGTGTGTGTGTGTGTTATAAGAACGTATAAAATCTGCCGATGAAATCAACATTTATTTTCGCATTCTACGAACTAGTCCCGCTTTTCATAGAAATGATAAGAAATAGAGCCATAGGAGC
>CM035198.1:17361213-17362751 GCA_020233015.1 Callinectes sapidus | reverse complement strand
GAGAGAGAGAGAGAGAGAGAGAGTCATGTCCTTTTCCTTTCAATAACCTTAAAGAAAGTGCATTTGAGTTATAGTATTTTCAACTTCACGTCAATAGCAGACAATGGAATGTGACTGATGGAGGGGTCGTACTTTGAGAAGTGGCACGCGGCACTCACCACCCTCCTCTCCTCTGCTCGTTTTGTGGAGAAAGTAAAGGTTCCTAGAAAGCAAAGGTTTGAAACAGATTACCACCCTGATACATTCTTTACTACTTCCTTGTTCAAACTGTGTTACTTGAACATTGCAGTCACAAAGAAAACACGTTCTGATGCAAACAAAAATGATGAGAAACACTACCCAGCAGTTTGTGGTGTCCACTAAGTAAAAGGAAAAAAAAGGAGCTAAACATGTCTGTCTTGCTTTGTTTGCCTCTGGGAACAATAAGGTGGGTGGATTTCAATTCCAACCCTCCCCTTTTCCAAACCAAGCACAGACGAGACCATGTTGTAGCAGCATAGCGGTGGTGGTGAGCATGTGGCGCCCAATTGCCAGAAAACACAACAGGGAAAGCGAACAAAGCCTCTAGTGAGAGAGGAATGTTCACCAGAATACATATAACTTTCCACCCTTGACGTGCCGCGCTGACCTTTACAGCTAATGAATACCAAGACAGTAAATAAACGAACATAGAAGTATAGGAATAAAAAGCAGAAAAATAAGAGCGAGTAAGTGAATCATACAATATGAAGTAAAATAGTTTGGAAAATCTGTGTTGCTTGATATCGGTATGCATGCATAATAGAAACCCAACATGCATACAACTACGAATTCTAATATAAAATTGATCTTTTTTTCTCTAGTTATTTTCCTAAAAACATGTTGTGGTGATAAAACACAAGAAAGAAACAAAAGTATTTCACAATGGAAGGAATGGATATTGAGGCTGGCTTTTAACAGAATAAAGATATTCACGACATTTCACCAATAACAATTTTATAGAAGTAAATGTTAAAATTGTCTACGCTTAAAGGTTTCCGTAGTTCAAACTCTCCTGCGAAGCTACCAATTCACCGTTTCAAGTCCTCTTCGATGAACATATAGAAGAATGCCAAAATTTATTGTCCATATACTGGCCAACACGATCGACAAATTTAATGCTACTCAATGAACAGAAGCCCTTCATTCGGTACCATATTGAAAACACATTCAGCATACGATACAAGGCTTGCTTGTGATAAAAGTGTTGAGTTGCACTGCACCTGCCATTGAGGAACGCCTTGTAGCTCACCGCGTAAAGCTTTCAATTCCGATGTGACCATTGAGTGTCGCATGTTATATAGCTTGGCAGGAACATATAATAGTGAGGGAGACCAACAATAACGTAAGTGGTAAAAAAAATAAAAAAAAAAAATAAAAAAAAATAATAATAATAATAAATAAATAAATACGCAGAAAATGACCAACTTCTCTTTCTTTATTTTTTTAGGGAATATCAAAGTAGAAAAGTGTAATATCGTCACTAGTTATCTTCATCTTTAGCATCCTGAGTTATCGTC
>CM035198.1:17346213-17356213 GCA_020233015.1 Callinectes sapidus | reverse complement strand
CTAATACTTCACGGCCACTTCACAAAGGCTTAACTGCTCCAGCCTGCTGGTGCTGGCTGTGCGTTACGCCTACGTCGATGTCTTCCTGCCCAACTTCTCTTTAAGCTTCAATGATCTTCTAACCGATTAGTCCAAAGTTCAAAATTTACCGAAGGAAGTGTTCCCCATGGGCAACATATTTAAAATGAAAAGGTTCGGTAGAAAACTATTCAAAAGAAAGTGAGGTACTTCTAAGAATGTACGGCTGATCCTTCCCGTCTTAATTGGCGAGCCGAACTCCCGCCTTTACATCACTTCCCCACACTTCAAAAATAACCAGTATTTAAACGGTATTCCAATGAGCTTAATTGCGATGCTGATGCGCCTGCACATACAGAAACACGAGCGCACGCGCACACGAACGCACACACGCACGCACGCACGCACGCACGCACGCACGCACGCATGCACGCACGCACGCACACACACACACACACACACACACACACACACACACACACACACACACACTTATGAACAAAGGGAACGTTATAGTACATAACAGTGTCTACTTCACCAGGCGGCTGTCAAACACACACACACACACACACACACACACACACACACACATACACACACACACATACATTCGGTGATTTTCCCTCTAAGTACAAGTAAATAAATTCACAATGATAGAAGTACAAAGATGGACAAATGGAGTGATCGATAAACAAAACGAGACGAGTATACTTTTTCCATGTCATTCAGCACTGAAAAAAACAACCATTACCATTCATAATTGGATATTTCCTGTACTCAGCAAGCCTGAACTGGGTGGGGAGCCCAGATTTTAGGTTACAATTTCGATACAGTCACGCAAAGACCCAAGCCACAACACTACACGCACATACAGGTGGACTTAAACCGCCTCCTTTCGTCACGCAAGGGTTCACTGCAGCACAGGTGTGGAGGTATGGGTACAGGTAAAAGATAATACACCGGTCTTTTGCAATATGAATGAACTATCGTGTAATAAAAATGGTGGAACTACAATGACAATATTTTCAAATAAGATGTAAAAAGATTAGAATTTTATAGTTGAAGTACACAATGTACTATAAAATGTTTTCATACGTTTTGCTTTCCAGCACTGATTAAAAAAGATCAAGCAAATCATGGTGATGGTAATTTAATAAATACTTATTGCAAGTAGAATTTGTATGGAAATCTTAGTTCACAAAAATAAAGGTATCACATTTTTTGTTTTGTTATTACCTTGACAGAGCAATCATAATAATCGTTGTGACCTTCATGATCTGTAGATGAGTGATCAAGTCGTGTAAATATGACATAATACGTGTTCATAAAAAATATCTAGTTATTAATTCATGTACCAAAAAATGCAAAACAAACACAAATTGAGCTGAATGCTTACTGTGACAGTTTCAATATTATTCCTTAGTGAAATTAATAAAGAAGATTAGACAAGTTTATGGATGAGGATGATAGGTGGAATTAGGCAAGAGTAGCCTAACTACCCCTTGCAGCTTTCCTCATTTTCCCATGTTCTTGGGCTCCTATGTAAGGAGGTAAATAAAAACAAAATAGGCAATTGAATAAACAATTGCAAAGTTTTTATCTTACTTTTTATTACATGTGAAATTATATTTGATTTCAGGTCCACAAACAAAATTTTTCCGTTTCGGAATATACTCATCTTGGTGCAAATCTAGAATAGGGAATCATATACATTTTATCTTGTCTTTTTCGGAAAAATTACAATAAACATAGTTTGAAAAACAATGAGTTTTTTTCAGTGAACCGTAGTAAAAAAAAAAAAAAAAAAAAAAAAAGTAAGAGGGGGCAGAAAAGCAACATTTTTTTTTTCTTACGAAGCCTCAGGTTCTTCTTTCTCTTGACTTGGAAAACCATCTTGCGGCCACCTTTATGTGCCAAACAAGATGGGTCGTTCCAAGGGAATTCGAAAACACCACACCAACATACACACGGAATATATGCACCCAAGAAAATAGGGATTTCCGTGAAATACACTGAACTTCTCCCAAGAAATCACGGATAACATTTCAACACGTATACCTGTAAACACACCTGACATGCAAGTGATAAAATGTCGGTACTAACACACGCACACACACACACACACACACACACACACACACACACACACACACACACACACACACACACACACACATTTATTAATTAATTCGCCTGTTTTTCCCAACTAATTGTGACGAGAGGTCGATGGTTGTGGTGATATGATCCCCATGTGATCATCGCAGCCCAGGGGGCGTCAAAAGAGCTCGATGGAGCAGACGCTGCGTGTGCCGTGGGTCACCGTGACAGTTGCGTATTATACGATAATCACTCTTGGCAGAAACGCCACCATGAAGGACACATGACTCATACAATGGTCGAAGAGGAAAATCAATCGCACATTTATCAAAGCTAATTATTGTGAAGGGGAAATGGGAAGAGTAAACCGTTAGTTGATATATAAAGAAAACCAAAAAGTAAACAGAAAAAAACTATAAATCAATCAGTAACAGATAAATCCATGAAATAAAAGAATAAACGTAAAAGACAGCCGAGAACAAGACCGAAGAACTGCAGAATACATGCGGCGAGACGTGAAACAAAGACATACCGTGAATGAGATAACCATAAACCGGTGGTGGAACACAATCTCTCTCTCTCTCTCTCTCTCTCTCTCTCTCTCTCTCTCTCTCTCTCTCTCTCTCGTGATAACATATTTCTTATAGCAAAACTATACTACATTCCTTTGAAATTACAGTAAAGTAACGAACATGTGTGTGTGTGTGTGTGTGTGTGTGTGTGTGTGTGTGTGTGTGTGTGTGTGTCTAAACGTATCCTAGATTGCATTTGAAATCAACACATATGAATTACCAATTACAGAAAATACATATGATTTTCTCTGATACCAATACCAAACACCTAATTGATGTGAACGCTGTTAAAGGTGTACTGCCATGGAGGGTGAACTACTAAAGCAAAATCAATGTGTTTGCTAGACGTGTGAATAAATTACTGTCATTTAGTTCGCAGGGTACACGTTTACAATGGCGTCTGCACAGTTTGATGCTCCTATGAAATAACCAGGTACATTTCTTTATGATCGATAATTCTTTGGTAGTTCTCTAATAAACTCTGGAATTCCCCATCAGCTTCTACACTCCCAACTTCCTATGACTTTACCATTTAACAGGGAGGTTTAAAAACATTTGTTCATTCCTTTTGGTTAACTCTTTCGAACCTGAAGGGGATTGGCAACTAAATGGGTCTTGTGTTTTTTTAATTATTTTTGTTGCCTTTGGTCAGCCTTCCCCTCTTAAACTACTGATAATAGTAATAATAATAATAATAATAATAATAATAATAATAATAATAATAATAATAATAATAATAACAATAATAATAATAATAATAATAATAATAATAATAATAATAATAATAATGACAACAACAATAATAAACTTTTCATTACTCATTAAGTATGCATAGTGACAAATTCATATTGAATGTTAACAATGTTTGTTTGTTGAATACTCAGGCTGGACCATTTTGTCCAATTTTCCACTCTATATGAGACCAGGACCCTGAATGTCACCTAGATAGAACACCAGACTTGCATAAACTGTCGCTCCAGGGAAAGCTATCAATTCATCTCAGTGTGCTACAGCACATTCTGTTTCTCACACTGTATCGTAATTAAAAGGGAACTAATGGCATGTTCTGGGGACAGCAGAGCGATATTAATTAGCGACACAAATTCCAGCTCCAAACCAGGATCTCGTACTTCCCCAAGACTTGGTTCTCACATACTATTAAAGGTATACTGTCTGAACGCCAGACGCTAACTCCACCGCCAATACTACTGAAACATCATACGTACCTAGAGTATGTCCTTGTCTAGTAATTACACACACACACACACACACACACACACACACACACACACACACACACACACTTGGTATCTAAGTGTGTGTGTGTGTGTGTGTGTGTGTGTGTGTGTGTGTGTGTGTGTGTGTGTGTGTAATTGAAACTAAATAGAAAAAAATCGTAGAAAAAGAAAGACGACCTGTAGTGATATTTTCAAACTAATATTTCCAGAGTATTTCCTTAAATGCGGCGAGCTTTGCGGAGGCTAGAATTACGATCATCCACCTTCTTTCCACACGAGCAACAACACTTACGATATCTTGCACTCCACATTAAAATCCCGTCTTATCAGATTACACGCAACAATCCCTGTGCATTAAAAAAAAGATCCTCATTTCACCTGTTCCTCGTGTTCTCAAACTTATGTACAAAAATAGTTAGAAAATTAGATTATTCTGTGCATTTTAGGTTTGCATCGCCTTATGTGGTGTAAGAACAAAGTCACTGCAAATGTGGATAAAAAAAAATGGTAGAGCTTGCAGTGGAGACACCTGGAAGAGTAATGTGTTATTTGGGTTATCTTTTTCCAAACCAAGCTTCACCATCAAGGCAGTGAGTGATGTCCAGGAAAGAGGCAACGTGATCATACACAGCGAGGGAAAGACATAAATGATTGTAAGAAAGAGTGAGTGTCATGATGCAGTAATAAGACCCAGCTTTCTCTCTCTCTCTCTCTCTCTCTCTCCCCTCTCTCTCTCTCTCTCTCTCTCTCTCTCTCTCTCTCTCTCTCTCTCTCTCTCTCTCTCTCTCTCTCTCTCTCAACAAGTCACTAAGAAGAGTCAATGATGTAGATGTATTAAGAAAACTTTCTTGGATTAAGCGGCCAAATGATCTTGGTTTCATTTTGGCTTCCTTCTGTTTCTACAAAAGATTTCAGGCTCATAAAAAAGAAAAAAATGTATTAGATATATTTTTCACGGATCACATAGACTTACCCTAATGGAATACACACACACACACACACACACACACACACACACACACACACACACACACACACACACACACACACACACATCACCGTACAATTAACAGTAAAATGTGAAAGAAGATAATGCCCAGCCAGGCCTCAGAGTTTGAGCAACTACATAACCAAGGATCTTTGAAGAACGAGTAAATATTGATCTGGAGTAGGAGCGGAGGAACTTTGGCTGGGTGAGGGGCGTGCTAAGCCGGAGATAGCATCTTGTCCCACACGCTATGCACGCACGCACTCACACACGCACACACACACACACACAGACACACACACACACACACACACACACACACACACACACACACTCTCTCTCTCTCTCTCTCTCTCTCTCTCTCTCTCTCTCTCTCTCTCTCTCTCTCTCTCTCTCTCTCTCTCATTTCCGGTACATTTACGCATTGTCTCTGTCACTGACGTTTATCCGTAAAACAATGCTGCATCCATACAAACTTTAGCATTTATTAAACTAACCATCAAATTAGCTGGTTATTTCAATTTTCGCTTGGCATTATTTTCCATCAGTAAAGTCATTCACCCAAGACAAGAATGTGAAAAATAGAAAAGATTTGTATATAGCAAAATACCATCACAGTAATATCATATGCAGTCTGTTTTAATAAAGGATATAACAGTTTCATCTTATATATACATATCCACCGCAATCTATTATGTATCCTGGTGTTTGCTTCATGCGTAAATACATGAAGGTAAATATTCAAAATCTAGGTTTTTAAAGATTATCTTAGCTTCATGCGCGGATTTAAGATGCTCGAAACATTAGGCACATTTTTTGCTCTTTCTTTCACCACAAACATTTATGATATTTTACTTTGGTTTTGCCTATTCTCGTGCGATGCATGATAAGAGAAGCAAAACGGCACTTGAGGCTTCAATCACAAGAAACTCATAAGCTTTATATTTTTCTCAAATGTATGAAGTATACTTTCCAACCAGCCAGAGACTCAATCAACGAAAAATGTCAGAATCTTATTGAACTCAACTCTCCTCACGACATCTGGTAGTATCTGCTTGAATAGATATCCAACATTTCATCTCTTCATCTCTATTGCAACTCGATGGCAGCACTGCAATCTCGTCCATCTATGAAGCTGAGCTGTTCCCTCAAATATTTGCTAATAAAAAAAATATCTTGTTGTTTGTTCCTCCCCCAACTCCACCCTCCAATTATTTCGTCTCTCCCATTCCTTCCAAAAGTTACTACACTTGATGAAGTCTGTTCTCCATAGCTGTGACTCTGCGCTTGGATTTTGCCGGTTCAAAAATTTTCAGCTCAATTCATCATCAATATTTCCTTCTTTATTGAAGTTTAACTTGTCTGTAGAATGCATACATGTCCGCTCTAATTCTTCAGACAACCACTTATTGTTATTGGTTCTGTAAAGCCTTTGAATCTATCATCAACAAAAACGGTTTTGTTTTTTTTATACATTCAATACTTCATAACTTTATATAAACATAGACAAATAGTTACACTGTTGTGTCTATAAACCTTCTTTTAACACACACTCAAAAAAATGTCAAATCGTATCTAATAAGGACAAAACTATAAAAAATAAAAAATAAAAATTCTGAGTAAATACAAAAACAGACTGGAGGTGTGTGTGTGTGTGTCACAAGGTGAGAATCGGTGACGCAGTGTAGCCTTGGCAACGATAAGGTTTCTGGTGGTATTATTCTGTTTCTATAGATTCCAATTAGTACAGGAAGAAAATCTAGTATTTCTTCAGTTAGTCAATAAATATATAAGAGTATCTGTGAAATATTATGTAACTAATATACGTCACACACACATACACACACTACACTTTATATAATATATAGATATATAGATATATATATATAGATATATATAAGGAGAGAGAGAGAGAGAGAGAGAGAGAGAGAGAGAGAGAGAGAGAGAGAGAGAGAGAGAGAGAGAGAGAGAGAGAGAGAGAGAGAGAATGAGATTTAGATAAAAAAAAAATTATGTACGTAAAAGAAAACTGAATACCTAGAAGGATAACATATATAGCTACACGGCAGTATATTTTCAAAATAATGACCAAAATACGTTAATTAATTTATATTTCTTTATTAAATACGCTAGTAGAAATACAAAAAAAATGTACCTCACTCACTCACTCTCCCAACATTGCATACAAAGATAAAGTTGTGGTCATTATGATATTCAACAAGCAAGAATATTTCTTAATGATCGTCATGAAACCTTTTTTTTTTTCTTTATGGAAATGAAAAAATCCTCACTTTTCATTATGTAAAGTTAGTGGTAATTCTAGTGATTATCTACAAAAAAAACACATGTCTTTGATCAGTGCAGGGAAAGAGTGCAACATCAACCACAGCATCACCCCGGAAGCAAATGATAAAAACACCATCAGAGTTATTTGGAAACTGACGCTCTCTACACTGTCCTTCATCTTCATAATACACCAATCACTCACGATTTAAGGGAAGACGAAAACCAGCAGCATCACGCAATATATTCAGCTGCCTATTAATGTGAATATAATATCTTTACTACTTAAAAGGAACCGTTGAAAGAACAAATGCGGTGTGTGTGTGTGTGTGTGTGTGTGTGTGTGTGTGTCATTCGAGCGCTTCGTCAATTCAGAATGAGCAAAGTAAGCCAGACAGAAACATAATGAACTCTATTAAATCATTATGAAGCTTATGGAGCACTTAAAACTGTAGAACCCTTTAACTATTTTCTCCTCAAGTAAGAACTGATCCTGAGTGTAAACAGAAACATTTTTTTTTTTTTTTAAGTAATGAAGAATCTGATTTATTCTGTTGGATCAGCTTGAACTCAGAGGTACACACAAGGCAGTAATTCCCACCTGGTTTCCTTAATACAAGTGTTGACCGACGGACGCGTCCCTCCATCCCCTTTACTGCAACACGGCAGAACAAAGCGCCACAAAATATTTTTCCTTTCCTGCGAGGTGTTCTCTGTGGTACCTCGCTAGGTGTTTTCTTGTTGTTAGGAATTGTTATATTTTGAAGCGCCGGGCGTCAGATGTTTCGTACAAAATGTTTCATGCTCACAAAAAATGTATTAGAAGGATTGAATTAAATGACAAAGAAAGATTATTTACAATGGATGTGTGTGTGTGTGTGTGTGTATATATATATATATATATATATATATATATATATATATATATATATATATGATATATTATATATATATATATATATATATATATATATACATTGAAATGGTGGTATGCAATTATAACTTTTATTGGGGAAGAATTTCCACTTCCACAACTTGGGTCCCACCAAAACTGAAACGTTTCCTGAAGTAATACAACCTTTGGGTCTCCACCACCAACAGTCTAGTAAAATGTTGGTACATTGGAAACAGTGTTGAGTAACGCGGGTAGACAGTCAGGTCAACATAATGAATTATCCCTAAGTATCTGATCTTATAATGTTTGTCTTAGTACAGACATCAAGAGTTAATCAATATTCTTTTCTAGGTGACAATACTCTATATAGATATAATAAATGTCTCTATGATTTTGATCCAAGATATTAATGAAATCAGGATAATTAATGACAAAATGATTATGCACAATGAATAAATTATTCCCTATAAATATTTAACCTGGAACGCTAACATAAGTATTTACGAAAAATTGCGTGGTAAAATAATATATAAAAGTTTTTATTTATTTGTAAATCAAAATGTCAATGGCATATAAGCATTCATCTGAAAATTTAAGTAGTAATTATATGAAACTTTTTCTCAATAAGGAAAATGAATTAATATCAAGTATACAATCTAATATCTATGAGATCCTTCACCATGTAAACCTTAGATCCATCCAATTACCATTATTTACTAACCAGATTGGACCATTTTGCAATAACTTTGAGGTAATTTGAGGATCTTCGTTTCTCTAGATATTTCTTTACTAACATAAAAAAAAAAATAGGAGAATCTGCAAGAAACCATCAAGTCCCTGTGCAACATTCTCCTTTATGATGTATGTTTTTTTTTTATATTAAAGCACAAATAACAGTTTCTAACATAAAGTGTTTTACAATTTGCATTAAACCATGGAAACATGACAGAATTCACTGTCAGTCGACGCATATACTACATTTATTTAGGTACCATAATTATTGTTTTCCTTAATAAACTAATTTAGTACACACTTTTCTACACAAAGCGACTGAAAGGGACTTTTGTTCATCTTAATATGGTCAATCCCCTTTTGTATTTTACATTCTGAAGTATATGATGTACTATAAAACCTTTATGATGATGGAATCTGGCAGAAAAAAAAACCTTATTAGTTAACGGTGTAGCCGGGAAAGAATGACTTTTTCAGTTTAATGAATTAGTTTTACTGTATTATCATAGAGCAACGATGAAATAATTACAAGGGAGACAAAGCTAACGAAACCTTTATATTGAATTGTAATCTATGTGAAGATGAATGTATTTTTTCACATGACTGTCGCAATAGTCATTCAAAATCTACAGGTGGAATACTGAGTTGTTGTTCACTTGACCGTGTACTGAAAATGTGGGAATCATTCGCTGTGCACATTTCGAGGCTTATGTAATGACCATACCAGTATAATCATACCTTTTGCAAAGCGTGGACATGGTCAACTTTACAATATTGGAGAAACAAAACAAAACCTGTATCACAAATTCAAAAGTAATAATACGTTTCATAGTAAAAAAAATTCGTGATTAATTGAGCAGACCTTTTACTGCGTTGGAGTTCTAGTTGAAGATGAGCTGTTTTTTTTTTTTTTTTTTTTTTAATGTTGGTGTTGTGGAGGCAAGCCAGACAAAAGTAGGTTTGATATCACCATGGAGACGAGATGAGGTAAGGTAAGTCGATCATTACAGTAGCTCGGGAAAGACGGGACCGGAGGGAGGAGTAGATTAGATTCAAAGAGATGGAGTTGTGGAGGATGATGGTAAATAACACGTCACTCTCTTAATGTTTGTCATGATTGGCGCCGAATTAGAGATTTAATTCATTTATTTCTATTCATAGTTTGTTATACACCCAC
>CM035198.1:17294661-17325291 GCA_020233015.1 Callinectes sapidus | reverse complement strand
GGAGAGAGAGAGAGAGAGAGAGAGAGAGAGAGAGAGAGAGAGAACAGACAGAATTAAAAAAAAATAAATAACTATATACTTTTTTTGACAATTACAAAACTACTTGCAACACGTCAAAAGAAAAGAAAAATAAGAAAAAAAAGACAAAGAGAAACTAAAACACAGACAGAAACAGAAACAGACACACGGATAGACAGACAACCAAACAAACAGACAAACAGACAGACAGACAGAGAGACAGACAAGGAGACAGAAAAAAGGAAAGATATGTGAATACTTTTTTTTTTCGTGTTTTGACTGATTACTAACAACACGCTGCAGAAAGGAAAGTTCCCATGTGGTATCAAGTAACCTCATCAACACGACCAGATTAATGACGTTGCGGATTGGGTAACACCTCTCGCCATTCCGGGAGGCACGCAGGACACCACTCATGGGGCTGGGGAGGAGGGGAGGGGAGGGGAGGGAAGGGGGTGGCAGGCAAGGCAGACAGGAGATGGGACAGACGATAGAAAGAGTGATTGAATGAGAAAATAACCCGAGAAGATACTTGGTGATACTAGTAGGGAAATTTTTTAAAAGTGGTGATTCTAGTAGGAAATATAGAAAGGAGGGAATAATAACACAATGATAAAGAAGGAAGAGATTGTATTAAAGGATAACACGAGGAAATAAAGAAAGATGACCACACTATTAGGAAATCTTGAAAGAAGTGGTGATTCTGGCGGGAAATATAGAAAGGAAGGGGTAATGACTCCATGATAAAGCAAAAAAATCGATTGAATAAGAGAAAATCAAGATAATGAAGACAAATAATGATGGTCATACTACGAGGAAATAATGTAAAATATAGAAGTAATTATGCGAGAATAACTGATAAATGAAACACTCAAAAATAGAAGTAAAAAGTGATTATAAAATACTATAAAAGAATTAATATCCAGAATAAAATAATAAAAAGAACGTAGAGAAAAAATAATATCAAGAAAAGAAGAAAAACATTAATGAAGATGATATGATGAAAAAAATTAAACCAAATTCTCAAAAAAAACACAAAAACCTCCAGGAAATCCATAAAAATCAAGGAACTAACAACACACTAACATGTCACCTTACAACACCCAACCAACACACCATCTGCCTTACCTCCCTTGCATGTGGAACCCCCATAAGCCGTATCACTGCATTTCCTCCATTCCGCGGTCCCTCACTAACCCTCGCTAAGCCTAAAGGGAGCCGTGAGTGGCGGTGGGGGTAACCTGAGCTTAACCTGCCCTTGGAGAACCAGTGTTCGTCCCTCCCTCCCGCGGCCGCAACACATGTCTCGGGGAATTGAGGGAAGGAATGAGAGACATCGCTGAGTGGACGAGACGAGTTCTCCCTGATCACCCTCAATCCCTTCTCGACTCCGATCCCTTTTCGTCATCCTATAGTCGCCTCATATTCTGTAATTATTGGACATGACAAAGCACTCAACGCGATGGTTTTAAAGGAAGGGGAAGGGGAAGGGGGAGGGGATTCAAGTGACAGGAATGGAGTATTAATTTTTGTTTCGTGTCGTTTTTCTTGTGTAGTTGTTGATTTTGTTGCTATCGCTTCTTGTATCTTTTGTGAGTGTCGTTTCTGAGGGTTTTTCTTTTGTTTGTTTTGTTTTGTTTTGTTTTGTTTGTTTTGTTTGTTTATATGTGTGAGTTGTGGTTGTTTAAAAGGAGAAGGTTTGATTGTTAATGTGTTTGTTTTTCTCTTTCTCTTTGTCGTGTTGTTGATTGTTTTTATCGCTTCTTGTATTTTGTATGGGTGTCATTCAGAATTTTTCTTTTTTCCTTTTTTTACTGTATTTATACGTCGCTTATTTGTGTTTGTTTAAAGGGAAGTTAAGTTTTTTTGTGTATTTCCTTTTCTTGTGTGTGATGTGTTTCTGTATGTTCATTATTATTTGTTTCTTGTTGCATTTTTTTCTTGACATCGTCGTTACTTTATTGCCTTAGGAATGTGGAAACAATAAGAACTTCATCACCACCACCACTAACAACAACAACAACAACAACAACAAAAACAACAACATCAACGTCATTTCAGACAAACAAATACTTAATGACTATGAAACTTAACGACTACTAACAAACTATCATTAATAACAACCGTGCTAGTTACCACTCTTGCGCACCACACACCACACGACACCACACCACACCATTAACCTCACATGCATCACCATCACCTAGATAGACACCAAATCATTCACACACACGCACGCACTCACACACACTCACTCACTCAACTCACACATACAACCTCGCCGCGCCCTCAGGAGAAGATTGACGGGAAACACCGCCTCTAACAAAGCAAAGTCACATAATTAACACTCCTTGTAACACTAAGTAACGCAACGGAACACCACTTTCTCCTTTAATAGTAACTCAACATTGTTTTCTCTCTTATCTTTTCTGATATGATTTTCTTTCTTTTCTTTTTTTTATTTTGGTTAATATTAGTGTAGGTATTTGTTTTAAAGGGGAAAAATGAGAAGCAAGAGGGATTAGGTGTTTTATTACGTCTTTCATAAGGTTCAAAATTATTTAAGAGAATAAGACAGTGTATGAGAAAAGAAAATTTTAAAAAGTTAAGTGTTTTAATAAGAAGAAAATATATCTACAAGCGAAAGAGTTAATCATAGCAACACGCACACACACACACACACACACACACACCTTTCAACTTCACCCTGATGGCTTCCGCTGTCTAGTTATTAAGAAGAGCAGCACGTAAAGGGGATTAGACCAGACTTGTGCTAATTACACTTCAAGTTTCCTCGTATTCTTGCGTCTTAGTACAATACGTCTTTCCTTCCGGCCGAGGTGGGAAAGTCGTCCTATTATTTCCTTAGTTCATGCTCTTCTCTAGTTTGTATTCCTGATTCGTCGCTTGGGGTGTCTGTCTCTGCGTTCTTGAAATGAGTGTTATTTTGAATTTATGTTTATTTGATGGTTTTGTCTGACTCTCTGTCTACCTATCTATCTATCAGTGCATCTATCTATCTATCTATTTATTTATGTATGTATGTATGTAAGTATATATGTATGTGTGTATGTATATGTATATGTATGTATGTATGTTTGTATGTATCTATGTACCTATGTATCTATGTATCTATCTATCTATCTATCTATCTATCTATCTATCTATCTATCTATCTACCTGCCTGACCTTGTATCTACAATTGTCTTTTTTTTATTGACGCCTCTTGGGAGCAATAAATTGATCAAAACAAATCAAATTCTCTCTCTCTCTCTCTCTCTCTCTCTCTCTCTCTCTCTCTCTCTCTCTCTCTCTCTCTCTCTCTCTCTCTCTCTCTCTCTCTCATTTAAATTCCTTCGCTATTTCTCACATTTATCATTCTCCGTGATTACCACTAATCTGAGGGAAGTGAACGAAACAAGGAATGCTTAACTTGGATCTAAATTGCCATAACTTTCACTACTTTTCAATTTCCTGGTTGTGTTTAAGTCGCAAATTACCTTCACCTCCCTTGCTTGAAGAGGCGCTAACGATGCAGGAAAATTAAATAGCCCAGAGGAAGGTTTATAGGGTGAAAATAATAAAATAATAAAAATATGCCCTGGGAGTAGCCATCTGTGTATTGAATAAGGAGAAAGGTGAAGGTAAATAGACAGACTGTGAAATAAAAAAGAAGAGAGAAAATTATACAGAAAAATTAGTTACTCCGATCAAGGAGAAATAATAGAAAAAAAAGGCTTGAAAGTAACGATTTGTCTCGTGAATAAGGAGAAAAGTGAAAATCAATTGACTCGCAAAGAAAGAGAAGACAAAACGATGTAGGGAAAAAAGTAATGAGAGGAACGTGTAAGGAAATAGATTGATGGAAGGTTTGATAGTAACCATCTATCTGTTGGAAAAGAAGAAAAAGTGAAACTAAATAGACAGTGAAACAAAAGAGATACGATCCAGGGGAAAAAAAAATAGCTGTTCCAATCAGAGGAAAATAAATAAAATAGAAAGCCTTAAAAGTAACGAATTGTAAAAAAATACAAGATAAAACCCTTTGAAAGTAACGATTTATCTAGTGAATAAGGAGAAAAGTGAGGCTAAATAGACTATGAAACAAAGGGGGAAGACAAAACTCCACCTTTAGGAACAACAAAGGAGGAGGAACCTTGAAGCTCACACAAAAGCCACGGCATTTGCACCTTTTTAACCCACCCAGCCAGGCACCTCCTTCAGGCTAAACACCCACTCACTACCAGGGAATCGCCACCTCTTTCCACGATCCACCGCTCCTTCTCCTCCTTCTCCTCCTCCTCCTCCTCCTCCTCCTCCACACACACACGCACCGCCGAGAGACACAAAAAAAGAGACGTGTCGTGAAAAGAGGCTAAAAATGTTTGGCGAGTCTTGAAGGAGGAGGAAGAGGAGGAGGAGGAGGAGGAGGAGGTGACCCCTGTCTGACCGGCGCCACCAGTCAACCGCTTCCGAGAAAATAGCGTTTCTTTCAGCGAACTGCCACGGCGATTCTGGCTCGTAATGAGAACAGGTAATTGTCTCCTTTACTACCCTGATGGCGATTAGCACAGGCGTCCTCACCTCCTCAGCGCGCTTTAAATAGACCGCCGGGGAAGAGGGACACACGCACACTCACACATATTGAGGCTAAACTATGGAGTGTGACGGTGTGAGTTTCAGCCTTCAGTCCCCAGCGCAGGAGGGCCGCCCACCACCGCCCATTGAGTCTCACGAGGCGCGGTCAAGGGTGTCAGGGCAGGAATGGGCGTAAATCAGGGTTGCCAGGCGTGAGCGAGTCTCCAGTTCCGCCTTGAAGGTTTGGGGTTCCTGGCGGAGTGACTAGAGGAGGATGCTAAGGAAGGGAGATATTTTGCCCCTCCCGCACTCTGACAACCGAGAGAGCGACGCGTGACTTCAGTTGTGAGTCTCGTAGTGTGAGCGACTCCTCCCGATGACAACACTGGCCGCATATTCTCCACCAACTTAAAGAACCAGAAGCAGTAGAAAAAAGTGAAAGAAAAAAGAAAACACGCGCTTTTATCATACCATACTTTGATAGCGGTTGGCAGCGACTATGTTTAACTTTAAAATTCCCTCTTTGACGGGAGCACAGCGTCTGAGGAGATAGAAAAAAAAGGACAAACGGCAAAAAGGAACAGCCTCACAGCTCATCAACTCCCGCCATGACGTCAGCAGCCGCCTTGATGCACCGTGAACTGTAAAATAACGTGAATATTGAAACGGCAGCGGCGGGGCTTGAGCGATGGCCGTCTACCTTAAAAACTGCCCTTTGTCGCTCGCATCAGGGGACAAAGGACGCCCTGGTGCTCCGAACAGGCGGTGTGAGGAGGCGCGTGATTGGTGCATGATTAATTGCCTCCTGAAGGTGCTGTGAGTGAAGGGCGTGAGGGATTCTGCTGACGAAGGAAAGGGAAAGGAGGAGAGAAGGAAGATAAGAGTAGGAAAGGAGGAGAAAAGTTAGAGGGAGGGAATGGGAAAGAAAACAGATGGAAGAAAAGTTAAGGGCAGCAAAAGAGAAGGAGAAATAGAGGAAGAGGTTGAGAAAGAAAAGGATTGGAAGAAAAATGGGGAAAGAATGGGAAAAAAGACACTGGAAGAAAAGGGAAAAATAAGGAACGTAAGGAAAAGAACGGGAAGAAGGTTGAGAAAGGAGGGTGGAAGAAAAGGGAAAAAAAGTAATGTAAAGGAAAGAACGTTAAGGAAGGGGGAAGGGAAAGAAAGGAAACGGAAAGGAAAAGGAAGGAAAGGGAGAGAAAAAGGAAGGAAATGGTTAAACACGGAAAGGAAGATAAAAAGGGTGAGAATAGGAAAGTAAGATGCATAAATTAAAGAGAAAGGGAAGAAAAAAAATGGAAAGGAGGAAAATAGAAAATTCTTGATATTTTATATACCTACATGAAACACACACACACACACACACACACACACACACACACACACACACACACACACACACACACACACACACACAATTGTTTTAGAAACTCCCACGGTAAAAACATAAAAAAAATCGCATTACAGACTAAATATAATAAAGAAAACGCAAGAGGTGATGATGGTGGTAGCGATGGTGATGAAGATTGTGGTGATGGTGATGGCGATGATGACGGGGAAGGCGCCGCTCAGCACTTCCTCCGTCAGAAGCTCCTGCAGATGGCGTGAGGTATATTTTGACTTTCCCTCCCTGCTGTGCTAAACATGTGCTTATAACAAGAGGATATGAAGGAATTTGAAGTAATGGAAGAATAATGATAAGAAAGACGAGGTGAAGGAAGGTGAGAATAAGACCAAATCAAGAAAACAACTAAAGAAAGTGCAAGGAGGATAATTGATAATGATAAGAAGATGGAGGAGGAAGAGGAAGACGAGGAGAAGGAGCAGTAGAGTAAAATGAATAGAAATGAAAATGTAAATGAGAATAATCAAATAATAAGAACTAATTAAGACATAATGAGAGTGAAGATGAAGAGAAGAGGATGAGGAAGAGGAAGAGAGAAGAAAGAAAGACTACAATTACAAGAACTAAAACGATGATGAAAATAATAGTGAGGAGAAGAAAGAATAGAAGAAGAGAAGGAAGGACACGACGAGGAAGAGGAAATAACAGCAGGCAAAAAAGAAGAAAAAAGGCAATAAAGGAAGTCATAAGAGGAGACACAGATGGACAAATAAGAAGAGATAGAGGAAAAACAATGTACTCTATTATCATTCATTATGTCGAATAAACTCCTCAAAACATGTGATTATATTTACCAAACCGTGTGATTCAACGGAATGCAAACATATAAGCACACATTTATATTCATAGCACTAACACACGCACACACGCACATGCACACCCACGCACGCACGCACGCACGCACGCACACACACACACACACACACACACACACACACACACACACACAGCAAAGCACTCCTTCCTGTCACAACATTTCTCGGCGTACGAATTAGAATCACGAAAAGAAGTGGCGGAAAAAAAAGAAAAAAAAAAGGGAAAAGCAAGAAAGCACAACACACACTGCCGGAAATTTGTTACGTCCAGGAAACAGGGAAACGATTTGCTCTTAATGTTTCCAATGGCGCTTTTGTGGCCAATTGCTCTTTGCTATGTTGCCTACACTTATGAGCCACAGGAAAAACAATACAAAAAAATATGAAGGAACATGAAAAAAAAAGAAAGCACATAAAAGTATCTTAACTGCCTTGTCCAATTTCCTTGTTCGTCTCTCGGCCAATGACTGCTTCTGCTTTCCTTCTTTGTTTTGTTTTGATGGTGGGTAAAGGAGGGGATGATTTGGGAGGCTCATTTATCTTGCTGTTTGTCTCTCCTCCTTGCTCTCATGCTCTATTGCCCGTGTCAGACTTAATTAAGCAGAGGTGGCTTCATTTTAGTAATAGTCGGAGTGAAGGGAAAGGTGCATTGCTTACGCTGTGCATTGATCTATATTCTGACTATATTTTTCTTTGGTCTTTCATTTCCTAAGCCTGATTTTATTTGCGTTTATTTGCGATGAGCTTTTTGTCAACTTTAGAATTGTTATCATAGATCTTTCGAATCAATGACACACTTCACGTTTTTAGAGTTTTTTTCAAGTGTCCTAAAGTGAACAAGAAAGGAAACTAAAAAAGAGAAGAAGAGATTGGCAGAAAATAAAGAATATATAGAAGTAAGAATGAAGGTTTATGTATTAAAGTCATGACAGGAGTGATGATGGAGATGTAGAGAAGGATTTAAGATAGGAAAAGAAAGGGAGTTCAGAGAGTTAAGATATAGAGATGATAATGGAGAACTGATGATAAATGTAAATATGATCAATGTAAAAAGTGAGGACGAAGATTTCGAGAAGGAATGAAGCATGTGAAAAGAAAATTTTAAAGAGAAGGTTAAGCATAAAACAGAACATAAGCTTAAAAATAATGGAGACTTGGATCATAAGGATATTTTAGGGAAGAGCAGAATGTAAAATTTTAGAAAGAGAAAGAAAAAAAAAGGAAAGTGAATAATAACGATAGGAAGTAAGATAAGATAAAGGAATCAATAAAGAATCAGTATAGCGTTGGTAGAAATGATAATGATGATGGTTTACAGAATTATTAAAAAAGAAAGGAGAGGTAAGTGATTTTAGAAAGCAAGATAAGCAACAAAGAAAGAATGAATAGGTAAAAGTAAAGAGGGTAATTGAATAAAAAGAATAGATACTTATATACTCCTTCACCTAGACAAGAAGAGAATCAAAGACCACAATGCCTTGAAGAAAAATATATATTAGGAAACCTCAAGAGTAAAGTTGAAGAGAAAATTGAGTTAGCGGTGAAGTAACAACAGACTTCCAATAAAAGAGATACACAATTATTCATACTGACTCTTCTCTTAATTTTTCCACGATAACTAAGATTTTTTGCATTGAGAAACACCGCTTACTCTTTACGCTAAAACACCGACGGAGAGAGAGAACCGGAGTCGTGAAATAAGAAGAGAGGGAATGGGAAATGCTTAGAATAATAAGATAAATGTAGAAAAAACAGATACAGATAATAGAAATGGTAGAGATGATACGAAGGGAACAGAAATAGCAATAATATGAAGAAACTGTAAGAAGAAGAACAGAAAGATAGAAATGTGAATAATAGTATCAAAGGAATAAAAATTATACGAATGATGTGAAGAAAATAACACATGGAAAGAGGAATAAATAGAAATGTTATAAAAAGACAGCAAGCAAAAAATGAATTTACTAAAAGAGCATACCAAAATCTAACTAAAAAAGAAAGGAGAGAGAAAAAAAGAAAAGGAAACTTACAAACGAGGAAAGAACATAAACATCTGAGAAGAAAAAAAAGAAGACAAATGTAAAGTAGAAATGAAAAAAAAAGGAAATACTTCACTTGCCAAAAATTGATAAAGAATGAAAGAAAAAAAGGAAGAAAAAGACATTAATTCAAGACGGAAATTCTAAAATCGAGGAGAGGAAAACTTGTACACCAAATGACACTTAGCACGAACTTAGCACGAAGAAGAAGAAGAAGAAGAAGAAGAAGAAGAAGAAGAAGAAGAAGAAGAAGAAGAAGAAGAAGAAGAAGAAGAAGAAGAAGAAGAAGAAGAAGAAGAAGAAGAAGAAAATGAGAAGAACCATAAGACACTAACAACAGCATGGCAAGAATAAAAAAAACAGACAAGAATATAAATCCAACGCATTTTGAACCTAGAAAAAAAAACATAAACATAAATACAATAAACATGATACAAAGAGGATAAAAATAAGAAAGAATCCGGTTCTCCGTGTCTCTCCTTGTGGTTCTCTCGTTCTGTGAGTTGAGGTGCGGCGGCTTATCTCCCCAAAGTACACTCTCGCTTCCTGCTGTACAAAACAATGATATGGTAATGACTGTGATTGTCGTCATCTGCGTATCATCATCTTATCATGTTTCCAAGTGGCTGAGATATGTATGAAGGGATGGGATTCGAGGGAGAGAGAGAGAGAGAGAGAGAGAGAGAGAGAGAGAGAGAGAGAGAGAGAGAGAGAGAGAGAGAGAGAGAGAGAGAGAGAGTGGACCTAAATATACAAAAACGAAAAAGAGAACGTGACTTACATAATAAATACAGTCAAGAAGTGACACTCCTCCTCTCTCTCCTCCTCCTCTTCCTTCTCCTCCTCCTCCTCCTCCTCCTCCACCTCCTCCTCCTCCTCCTCCTCCTCCCACAAGACATATGCCGATCCACTCAGCTCAGACTTACGGTATTCATAAGTATCATCAAAGCAAAACGTTTCCTGAGCGAATCTTTAGCACGCTCGTCCACTGAGTTCACTTTATGACGAATTGTGGTTAGCGGTGATTGCTAAATTGCGTGTGCGTGTGTTAGAGAGAGAGCAAGAGAGAGAGAGAGAGAGAGAGAGAGAGAGAGGGGGGGGGTGGCGGGGGGTGATATAGGAAGCTTCTCTCTCGTAACAATTTTTCAAGATTTCTATCACTCCTTTGATTTATGGTGTCAGTCGATTTGGGGTTTGCTATTACTGTTGGTATTGTTGTTGTTGTTGTTGTTGGTTGTGTCATTGGTAGTGGTGGTGGTGGTGATGGTGGTGGTGGTGGTGGTGGCTGTAGTAATTGTTGTACCTCGTTTGTTTTTTCTTTGTCGCTTTTAACATTTTCCTATTCCATCTTTATTTCTATTCATTTTGTATTTATATATTTCCTTTCTCATTTTCTCTGTGTCTGTGTCTCTTGTGTGCGTGACGATTAATTGGTGGGAAGTTAGAGGTGGTGGTGGTGGTCGTAGTAGTAGTAGTAGTAGTAGTAGTAGTAGTAGTAGTGATGGTGGTGATGATCATAATAGTACTTGTTCCCCGTTTTAAATTCGTGTAACTCATCTTAAACTTTTCTCATGACGTGCATCTCTCTCTCTCTCTCTCTCTCTCTCTCTCTCTCTCTCTCTCTCTCTCTCTCTCTCTCGTCTCTCTCTCTCTCTCTCTCTCTCTCTCTCTCTCTCTCTCTCTCTCTCTCTCTCTCTCTCTCTCTGTCTCGGTCTTGCATGCATGATGATAGAATGCTGGGAAGTTGTTAGCTAATCCATTTCCACCTTTCGCTGCAGTTGTGCAATTTTCACATCTGTTCCCTCGTTGGTAATGGCGTTTTACAACCATTATCGGCTGCCTTCATTGTGCTTCTGTCTCGTAAATCTTGCAAATGCCCGTGTTTCTTTTTATCATGCAGTGTACCAGTGGCGGTAAGTCATGTACTGTTTAGATTGTTGTAACCTGCACGCTTACTGTCTTCCTCGCATTGCTTGTGGTGTTCACCGTGCTTATCTTTCAACTAAGGTTTTTTAGTATATGAGGGGGAAGCTGGCCAAGGGCAACGAATATAATGGAAGTAAAAATCGCACTAATTTGAATGGTATTCCACCCAAATGCTTGTTTTTTTCCGTAATGAGGAGTATTTGAGATTATGGAATATTTTTGGGTTTTCATTGGTATTTTTCTTGGTTATAATGATGAATGTTTCTTGTTTTGATTATCTTTCTTCTTTATTTCAATGTTCCTGTTCTTAAACGCTTTCTTCTTTTATTGGTGACTATTGAGAACCACAAGCACACTTTGACAGGCTTTCATTATTGGTATTATAACTTTTTTTTGCTTGTAACGGTGAAGATTACAGAAACTGCAATCATGTAGATATTCTTGAAAACTTGAATAATTTTTGACGATTATTTCTAACCCTGGAACCGGCACCTCGATGTGCTTTTCTTTGAATTTTGTTGCTCTTTCCTGGTGTGCCTCGTATGTAGACAGGTAGTTAGACAGATTGTTTGATAGACAGATAGATAGATAGACAGATGGATAAATTGATTGAATGATGAATGAATATATAGATAAACAAATAGATATATAAATTAATAGACAGCTAGGTAGATAGATAGATAGATAGACAGGTAGATAGATAGATAGATTGATTGATTGATGAATAGATAGATAGACAAACGAATAGATATATAGATTAACAGATAGATAGATAGGTAATTGAATAGTTAGACAGTTTTATTAACCACAGGTACTTCTCGATCAAAACTACAAAGGCTACATATCAAAAGCTTTACAGAAACCACTCATCGTAAAACCTACAAAAAATAAGGAAGCGTTTGTTTATCTCTTTGGAAAATGTGTAAGAGAAAGACATGTTTACCTATAACGATTGTGCAACACATAGAAAACTCACACTTCCCTCCCACACTCTGTCCAGCGAGATGTATTTATGCTCCACTTTATACTGCTATATTATTAAGCTATTTCCTTCTCTTCGTCTTAACTAGCACCCTCACTACCACCACCACCACCACCACCACCGCTGCAGTCATCACGCTAATGCTACCAACAGCTGCAGGGAATCTTCATGTCCACTTGTCTAATTTGCTCCTTAAGTCGTGCTGTTACTTCTGCCGTGTTGTTAGTGGTGGCAATTGCAGGCTGCCAGGCTTTCCAGCACCCCCCTCACCCCTACCCCCCCCCAGTTTGCTTGACGGAGGTGTGTGTGTGTGTGTGTGTGTGTGTGTGTGTGTATGTGTGTGTGTGTGTGTGTGTGTGGTTTTTCTCTTTAGGCTGGATATGTGTTTTTTGTGCTTGATTTTAGTGTTTTTTCTTCCTTAGTGAGTGTTTAGTTTAGTTTATTTTGTCGTGTTTGTTTTTGTTCTGCTTTTTCCTTGGTGTTTGTTATCTGTGTGTGTTTGTTTTAGTTTAGGGGTGGTCTACTACTACTACTACTACTACTACTACTACTACTACTACAATACCAATACCACCACTAGAACACTTTCACCACTACCATACACACATCCACCAAAACCCTCCCCTTATCCTCCCCCATCCACCACCACTACCACCACCACCACCACCACCACTACGTACTATCAACACCACAAACACCGAGGTACAATATCACCAACGCCTCACTGCTTCAGGCCACTAAACTCACATCCCAACAATGGATCTCTCTTTCTCTCACCTGCGCGGCGGTGCTAATGACTCACCTGTCCCGTGTGTCGCCCGTGTGTTTACCTTTCCTCATCTAGCGGCGGCGTGATTGTTTACCTGCAATTAACTGGAGACTAATGCTCTGCTCGGGGTTGGTTCCTGGGTGAAATTGGCCTCACCTTGCGCCGCCACCTCCACCTCCACCTGTTAATTGCACGCCCCCAGGTGAACGATTTGTTATGCAGGCACCTTTGCACTTTACCTGTGGCTTGGAGGGAGGGTCCGGGAGGGGGGCTGAGGGACGAATGGGGAAAGGAAGAGGAAAGAGAGAGAGTACAGAGATGGAATAGTATGTAGAAAGGGTTAAAGTAAGAGGGAAAAGGTGAAAAGAAGTGGGGAGAATATATGTAGGGAGGAGAGTAGGAATAGAAGGTTAGAAAAGGAAAGGAATGAAGAGGCTGAAGAAGGTAAATGAAAAAGGAAAGAAATAAACAAACAAAAAAAACTAAGGGAATAAAAAGAGAGGACGGTTGTATGAATATTTTTCTGTTAGATCTATTCACCTGGGTTTTTTTATGAAGTTATACAAATATATATTATTTTTGTTCATATTCATGTAATCAAGTGGAGTTTCGTTATAGTATCTATTTTATCCTTTTTTTGTGTGTCTAAACGTAAAATTATAGTAGATTTATTTTACTTTTCTTTTTCTACTGTCCTTGGCTGACCTCAGTCACGTGTAAGGCAGTACTTCAATGTCTTTTGAATTTCGTTCTGAATTTATTTTGATTATTGTATAAAAGAAATTAATAATTTCCGGAGAGGTTATGAATTATGCCCGGTGTTTTATTGCCGACACATCATGTTTAGCTACTGAGTTTTGCATAATAGGAGAGGTCATTTTATCAAATCTGAAAACTGTTTGCAGTAGTGAGAGAATTAGCTAGCCTTTGACTGCCACTTAGCACACCTTTCTCTGGCTACAAATCATTATGAGACATTTGCATATACTTGTTCTAGAGCCACATCCAATTCTTGAGGTACGAAAAAATTGCAAAACGTATACTTTTCATCCCTAACTTTGATGTAGATGCTTATAAAGACCTCACTCACTGATTGTCTCCTGCATCATTGAAAAAGTAAAAGGTAAAAACTTCATCTTATCGTGCTGCTAACCGTCTCGTATCGTAGTAAAAGAGTTAAAAATAAAACTAACATTTGGTATTAACTTCAGCTTATTGTTCTTTACAGGTGAGTGCACCAAGCGGACGTAAGTGAGTGTTACCTTATTATATGAGGAACAGGAAGTGTCAACTTGTGCAGGTACGATACAAAATGCTTCAACTTTGTGTTCAATCCACGTTCATTTTTAGTGTCAAAATAACCATCCCCTCGAGAATGGAGAAATAAATTGCTGATGCAGTTTTCGCATTACAAAATCAGATGCGCTGTTTATGGTCATCATTAGACGGTGGAAAAGTGCATGAGTCACCTTCGCCTTCGCCCCGCGCCTGGAGGAAACAGATGACGTACACGCACACACGGACATACATGCAAAAAAAAAAAAAAAAAGAAAAAGAAAAAAAAACACTAAAAAAAGAAAAAAGATAGATGTTTCCATAGTTTAGTTAGCACACACACACACACACACACACACACACACACACACACACACACACACAGTAAACAAGAGAATGTGTGTTAAAATAAGCAATTAACCACACTCCCACCCACCCACTTCCACCCACTCTCCAAGCAACAACCCACTCTCCAACCCACCTACACCCACCTGCTAACCCACCACACCCACATACTGCGGTCCAAGTTGAAGGGAAAATAAGACATGGAAATAATACAGTGTTAAGTCAGAATTTATCACTCATATTTACTATTTAATAATGGAGTGGAATTTCCTGCCATCTGAGTGCATTCCTCCTTCAAAATAAGACCTGAAGTAACAGAAAATGCGAAAAGTGAGGTATTATATTAAATGGCCACACCTGTCTTAATTACAAACGTGTCCCCAGACCACACCTGTCAGCACAAGTCACTGTCAATCTTCACTCTCCAAAATTCCATAAGTGATAGATTTTGTTCACTTTTTTTCGGGTTAATTCTTCCCACATCAAAGAAAATAAGTGGTCATCTCGGTGAATTATGTAGGAAATAAAGTAATCACGAAAAATAAACAAAACACAAAAATAACATTAATACAAAATAGAGCACACTACATCAATTGCGATAAACGACAAGTAAATATGATATAATGTCCTGGAAATGTGAGAACGTACTCTATTTTTTTACCCCTCCTCCATCATCTTACTATTACCCTCCTCTGAACCACACTCCTGTAGCACGGAAACTCTGCAATACTTGACCATTTTGCAGAACACCAAAGCTTAAAAGTACATATTAGGCTATCTCGCTGTACGTAACCTACTGTTAGTACTGGCAAGGGCTTGAGTGTTTCCTGTGCGTACTGAGACGAGAGTTACTAAGAGGAGACCAACAGGAAATCAGTTAATGAAGCAGAAAATACCTATAATTGAATCGTTTTCCCAAGTTCAAAAAGAGCCAAAATTTGATAAGAGCGAGAAGTGAGCGTTTAATATTTTTGGAAAAACGTACATTATGGTGTAAGGAATTCAATCACGCGATGTTTTCCGTCCGTCAATTTGAGAAGGATAACACACCTTTATTATTGTTATTGTTAGTACTGTGATGGAGAGTCAGAAAGAGAGAGAGAGAGGGAGAGAGAGTGGGGAGAAATAAACAGCTAAACCTCAGTACAGAATGCGTGTTAATTTATCTAGCACACACTCGTAGCAAATAGTAAAGGTGTCGTGCGTTTTGCGAGATGCAGGGTTGTTTGAAAATGTTCCTCTTACTTCCTATACTCAACATCTCTTCCATTCGGTGTATTTCTTTGTAGTCGATCAACAATGTACTCTATCTAACCACCTTTTGTGTCTGTATTTTCTTTCTTGTGCCTTTCCGTGTTTTTTTCCGTCTCCACGTGTTCAGTTTCCTTTGTCTGTCTGTCCATCAGTCTATATATTTGCCTGTATGTACATGTATTCCCACTATTTTTTCCTGAGATAGATGGACAGATAGATAGATTAATAGATAGGTAAATACACAGACAGGTAGGCAGATAGATAGGTACATAGATAAATAGATAGATAGGCAGACAGAAAGATATGTAGATAGATAGATAGATAGATAAATAGATAGATAGATAGTGAAAAGATAGATAGATAGATAGATTGATAGATGGTAGGTAAGTTGAGAGAGAGAGAGAGAGAGAGAGAGAGAGAGAGAGAGAGAGAGAGAGAGAGAGAGAGAGAGAGAGAGAGAGAGAGAGAGAGAGCGCACCAGTCCCTCGCCTTCCCACACGACTTTTGGTTTACCGAAGCTGAGGAATCGCTGAATAAATGTCCCAAGCCAGTGATGGTCGGCTTCGCTTCATTAGACTTTCCTTCCTTGCCTCGCCGCGCCTCCCTCCCCCTCCCTCCCTCCCCCGACTCCCCCCCAGTGGCAAATGTGTTTTTGATGATACTTCACCCGTTCTGCCATCACCACCACCACCACCACCACCATCGCCGCTGTGTCTGTAGCTCACTATCTCCACCATCACGTCACCTCCACCAGTGTTACTTGAATTTTCACCGCCACTTTTCCCGCTATCTTCTTCACCATCTTGCCTCGCGTAGTGAAGAATGGGTCGGTGAAGTGTCGGGGAAGGTTCAGTTGTCATAAGTGTGAAGGGAAGTTAGTGTAAGGTTTTCTAAAGGTGTTTTTTTTCCTTTGTTTTTTTTTTTACTTTTCTTGGTTCTCATGGCTGTCTACTTCCTAATGTATATCTGTCGTGAAGTAGTGGGTTTAGTTGTCATAAGTGTGAAGGGAAGTTAGTGTAAGGTTTTCTAAAGTTTTTTATTTTTTATTTTTCTTGGTTCTCATGGCTGTCTACTTCCTAATGTATATCTGGAGTGACGTAATTGGTTTAGTTGTCATAAGAGTGATGTGAGGTTAATGTAAGGTTTTCTAAAGATAAAAGGTTAGTTTTTCTTTCAGTTTTATTTATTTCTTTAACTTCCTAAAGCATACTAAGAGTGAAAGAATTATTCAAATGTCCTATTTGGTTCAATTGTCTTGAACGTGATGTGAGATTAGTGTAAAATTTATTTTTCTTTTAGTCTGTGTATTTTCTTGGTTTTCACGGCTGTGTATTTCCTAGGGCATATCTGGAGTAAAAGAATTATCTACTGAGAATATTTTGGCCTTTCATATCACAATACATTTTAAAATTTCCACTAACATATTCATTCTCAAATCATAACCCACTATAATCATCATAAATACTACCGCCATCACTAATTTTTACTCCTTAACATCACAACACATTTAACACAAACGCTCATTTACTCATCATTCAAACAATTACATTTCGAGTTGTTAGTCATCTCATATTCAGATACCACAACTATCAGTCACCACAAATACTACCACCATCACTATTTTTACTCCTTTACATCACAACACATTTAACACAAACACTCATTTACTCATCACTCCAACAATTACATTTTAAAATATTACTCATGTCGGATTCAAACACCACAACTATCACAGTCACCACAATTCTGCTAATACTCACCCTTCCCACCACCACCACCACCACCACCACCACCACCACCACGAAGATCAAGGCACGTAAACACAGACTAATTGCAGGTGGAGGCCAAGGTAGGCGCAGGTACACCCCGCCCTGACTCACCTGTGTTGGCTGGGCGGCGGACTGATGGCGTGACGTGTACTAACATTCCCCGGCCCAGGAAAGACTGAGGGTTCCATTCCACTCCATTTCACAACATCTTGCATAAGTATGAGGAAAAGTTAACACAGAGTGGGGCTTTCATTCTCTCTCTCTCTCTCTCTCTCTCTCTCTCTCTCTCTCTCTCTCTCTCTCTCTCTCTCTCTCTCTCTCTCTCTCTCTCTCTCTCTCTCTCTAACACGGTAGTATATAATTAACTTAAACGTCAAGAATTTTGCAATTACTGGATGGCCGCCGAGTTTTTTGTGAGTACAAGTGTATTGAATATTTGAGCGAAAAGAGGAGGAGGAGGAGGAGGAGGAGGAGGAGGGGGGGGAAGGAGGAGGAGAAGAAGAAGAAGAAGAAGAGAGAAGGAGGAAAAGAAGTGTTAAAGGGAATATGTGAAGTAAGAGAAGGAGGACACAAGGTACTAGGAAGAAAATGGAAAGGAGGAGAATAATGAAGAAAAGAAGGAGAAGAAAACACGGCATAAGGAAGAAAGAAAAGTAGGAAGGGAAGGAGAGGGAACAAACGTAGTGCTAAGATAAATTATCATAGAAAATAATAGATGGAGGAAGACGAAAATTACGAAAGGAATTGGAGGAGAAAGAAGAGAAGACGCGATAAAAGAGAAGGAAAGGGAAATCAGAAACAGAAATACAAGAGAGATTAAGGAAAGAGGGAAGAGAACTAAGAGGATTACTACTGTAGGAGGCACAGGAGAAGTAGAAAGAGGACACCTGTTACTGTATACACTGCTTGAAATTACAGAACCTGCTTGGCGTTGGATATGGCTCACACTAACCACCGCCATTAGGATGTTTGTTTAGCCCGGGTGCAATTATCCATATAGAATATTCATGTAGGAATTATGCAGGCGAGGCGTGTTTAGCATATTACTTCCACAGGTCCCTCAACCCCACGCTGCCCGCCGCCGCGTCCACCCTTACTCCGCCGCAGACACAGACCAATATCCACTCGTCGTTTTCTTTGATGTATGGCAGACACGTTCCGGGGGCATGTCGTCTTTTTTCCATGAGTGTACGCCATAAAGAGAGAAAATTGATGCTGTGAAAATGAAATAATTACGGTTGTTTTAGTCGCGGTGTGTAACTAGGAACGCCAAGGAGCGGCCGGTGGCTTCTAAACGGCGCTCATTCGTCTCCCTCACCTTCAGGTCACGATAATTTTCTACTTAGGGATGTTAACAGGATTCCGGAGTTTGGCGGCGGCGGCGGAGGCAGGGGCGGCGGAAGGCACAGCGTGGAGAGGCGTGGACGGTCGCTGCCTGCCTGCTGTCCTTCTTTCTCTCGTGTGACTTCTTGTTTTCGTGTTTTTTCATGTTTTTGTGCTTGTGACATTTTGTTTGTGGTTGTTTTCTGTTGTTTCCGATTAACTAATAGCATTTTTTTTTTTCATTTGCGTCTTTTTTTCCAAGTTTCTTAAACGTTAGTGTCTCTTTCATCTCATTGATTTTTTTCCAGTGAAGTCAATAGGCGAAAGTTTGTATTAGTGTTTTTTTCTTTAATTGCGTCATCTCCTTAACATTTTTTTATGTTAGTCTCCTCATTTTGTGTCTTATCAAATGTTGTTTTTGTAGTAAAGTCAAGAGGCGAAAGTTTGCATTAGTGTGTTTTTTCTTTGCGTCTACTACAAAGCTTTTCACGGCTTCAATTTATTATTAATGTTTCTATAACACATCTAGTTCCCATTCCCGCCACTAGGGGTCAACTACACCAGGACAGAGCCGGATGGTGTAATGGACTCCACGAAAACGCTGATAATTTCTCACTTCCCTTTCCTTTCCAAGCGCAAACCCTTCTCACCCAGACATCGCTAACTGTTCACTACGTAATGATACCATGACTACACCCAATACTACGCACAACCTCCTCATCCTCCTCCTCATCCTGTGTTCTCTTCCTCCCTATCACCTTCTCTCCCTCCTGTCAGAGCTGTAACTTTCCATCATATCTCTTCACTTTCACTTAGTCCAAACACTTTTCTCACTTACAACGCGTCATAATTCCCTCCTCCCGCAGCTACTGTTTCCCTCCAGCCTGAAGTCAACAGTGGAAAGGACACTCTCTCGTTCTCTGTTACGTGTTGAGGGTAAGAGGTAAAGTTTATGTTGGAAATGTGGTAATTTTAGAGAGAGAGAGAGAGAGAGGGGGGGGGGAAGTAATAATGTTCTTTCGACCTTCAGTACTAATCTTAAGAAATCTCAGTTACCGCAAAGGTTAAAATAGTGTATATTCTCTCTCTCTCTCTCTCTCTCTCTCTCTCTCTCTCTCTCTCTCTCTCTCTCTCTCTCTCTCTCTCTCTCTCTCTCTCTCTCTCTGTCAGATTATCATTCGCCTCATATTTATTTATTTATTTATTTATTCATTTATTCCTCCTATTCATTTTCTACTCCTCTCATTTGCTTTTCTTTATCATCTATTTGTGCATCACGCCTCGCTTCGCTTTGTTTGAACACTCGTCTTGAATCAACTCATCATTTATTCAACGCAGTTTATATTTAATCTTCTGAATAATTTGTTATTATGTAAATGCGGCGGATGTGGCGAGACATTTTGCATCTCCACTTAAAGAGTCAGTCATTTTGCGTACAATCTCATTTTTTTTCCACCACTTGTAGATGAAATTGTTAGGTAAAAAAACATTTAAGAACAGTGTTATATCTCCTGCGTGCATATCGAAGTGGAAAACAACGAGAACAAGATTCATTCAGTTGTACATTAACGATACAATTTTTCCTTACCAGCGTAAATTATGTATTAAAAAAAAATGAGTGCTATTTCCTGTGCATGTAGATAAATAGACGAGAGAGAAGAGCAGAGCAATAAAACAAAGGCAGGTAATGATTCGGGAACACACTCTCCGATGTACTTAAGCTACAAAGAGGTGAAGGAAAGCAAGCCCTGATTCAGCTGCTTTTTTTGCTTCACGTAGCGTGTTATGAAGCAGCTCAGCTCATTAGGAGTGTTCACGTAGTTTCGAGGCATTTTTGAGGTCTTGTTAACTTTTGTCTGTCTTTTGTATATATGTCTGACTCTTTATATATCTTTCTATTTATATAACTGTCTATTCTGTCTATATTCGTCTGTTTATCTATCTGTCTTAATATCAATTCATCTGTTTTGGCTATATATGTGTCTATTTCCTTTTAGCATTTTATCTAATCATTTATGTAGTATTTACCATTTTATCTACCTATTTGTCTATCTATTTATCTATCTATCTGTTTATCTATCTATCCGTCTTTTTATTTGTCTGGCGAGAGAGAGAGAGAGAGAGAGAGAGAGAGAGAGAGAGAGAGAGAGAGAGAGAGAGAGAGAGAGAGAGAGAGAGAGAGAGAGAGAGAGAGAACTTTGTTTATTGCTTTTCCCCCTACTACCACCACCACCACCACCACCACCACCACCACCACCACCAACAACAACAACAACAACAACACAGAAAAGGACACCGCCGTTGGAGGTTACAGTGTCGGAAATCCTGTACAGTGAATAAGTGACGATAATACCTATGATAATGGTGGAAATCGCAGGCCCCTAAGAGCTTAATTCAGTATCCCCTCAACCCGCGCTGCAATTGTCTCCCCTCCCCGCCTTAATCCGGGTCGTGTTATGGCAATTGGTCCTTCCAGTCGCCCCACGTGGTCTGAATGTTAAGTAGTTGTGGAAGGAGAGGAGAGAAAGTAGTGTATGTTTGTGTGTCTATGTGTGTGGGGGTGGGGGGGTGGGGTATCTCACGACCGACTATAGAAGATGCATAATTTTAGTTCTGTTATTTTCTTCTACTTACATGCAAACATAAATCCATACCTACTCGTATATACATGCATACATAGTTGATTTTAGTTGTTAGTTTATTTTACATACATACATACATATATGGTTAAGTTTAGTTCAGTTATTCTATTGATCACATATTGTCAGTGCTTCTTCATCTAGCAGCAAGTAGGTACGGGATGTAACTCGAGGGGTTGTGGCCTCGCTGTCCCGGTGTGTAGTGTGTGATGTGGTTTCTGCCCTACGTGAAGATTGGTCTATGAGTTCTGACCTCGCTCCGTAGGGAAAGGTTGGTTAGATGACAAGCAGGCGACCGCGACAGTGAACACACACACACACACACACACACACAGGGCATTTCTATCACTCGCCTCACTTCTTGGACGTTACAAAATATTTCTCTCAACAGATACTGGGCAGGAAACACCTGTTCATACCTGGCCATTAGGCGCCATTACCGGGCTGTTACATTTGTAGAATTCGACGTTAAAAAATACAAAGAGGATGAAATGCAGATATACGGACCCCGAGGTGTGTGTGTGTGTGTGTGTGTGTGTGTGTGTGTGTGTGTGTGTAACGAAGAATAATAAGGAATAGATAAATAAATTATAATATAAATACTAAATAGTGAAAAATTATTATAAATAGGATGAAAAACGAAGAAAAGAAAATAAAGAATTGAAAAACGTAAACCTTAAACAGGAATAAAGATGAAGATAGAAAGATAGAGAGAAGGAGAGAAGAGCAGAAACTTAGGTAGATGCACTGTGTAAACGAGAATAAAAAGAACAACTTTGATGGGTGAGAAAGACCACAGCAAAAATGGTCTCCCTCAAAAAAGAGAAAATAAATAAATTAATGAATAGACTCAAAAAGAAAACTCAGAAAAATCTAGAATGAATGAATTAAGATGAAGCAGCAAGAAGAAGAAGAGGAGAAGGAAACAGGCAAGACAACAATTCAACATTTTGTTCAGATAAATAGCAAAGAAAACGGAGAGGTGGAATTGAAAGTAAATAACAAAGAACATAGAGTAAAAATGTAACTGAATTAAATATGAATAAGGTTGGCATGTGTATGTGTGTGTGTGTGTGTGTGTGTGTGTGTGTGTGTGTGTGTGTGTGTGTGTGTGTGTAGGTGCCTGAGGTAATGGCGTGAGAGTAATGGTCATCGGTATATTATTTTCTTCAATGCAAATTACGCTGGAAATCGCTTTCTCCTTCGTGTGCACTTCCTGTGTGTGTGTGTGTGTGTGTGTGTGTGTGTGTGTGTGTGTGTGTTAGAGGTTGTCATGTATGATTGTAAAGTAGTGTTCAGATGACCTTACAAATGTGTGATGGTGCTCTCTCTCTCTCTCTCTCTCTCTCTCTCTCTCTCTCTCTCTCTCTCTCTCTCTCTCTCTCTCTCTCTCTGAAAAATGTGTTCCTTGCATTAATTCAACGTGAGATGGTTGGGCAAACATGTAACGCACATTAATTCAGCCAGTTATGTATGATGTGCTTCCTTCTTTACGTCATTTAGCGTCATTTCAACATATTCCCAGTTACTTATTACTTGCACTTCGCTGTTAATGATTTCCGTAACTCTTTGTCTCCTTGTCTCTTCTCACTGTAATAATGTTATAGTCATCCTCTGTTTTTTTTTTTTTTTTTTTTTTGTTATTGTTAATGCCGTCTTGGTATTAGAATCACGTGTATTGAATAAAAATGCCGAGCGAATAAAGGTATGTATTGTGCTTAAAAAGGTCAATTTCAAGGCTTTTTAATATCTGGTTACTCTATTGGTTCTTTTATTCGTGGACTTACTCTAAGGATCGTATTCTCAAACACATCTACGCCTCATCTTCACATTTCCACCATTTACTTAAATTTACATGAGATTTAAGATGTTTTTATGGTTCGAGAGGCAGACTGACAAGATTTCTATATTACCAACTGGAGAAACAGTCTTGAAAACCCCGGTAGTCATCTCTGTGGCTTTGAATAATGTTGTTGGTGAGAGAGCAAAGCGTTCCTGAATACAGACCTACTACGTGTTATCTCAAATAGACTCAATACATCTTCAGTCGAGTTAAACGAAAATCACGTAAAGAGGTAAACAAATCGAGGGTAAATTGTATTGGTGATGGATAGAGACGGACGAGTGGTGGTGATGAGCTGCGGAGATAAGAGTGTTAACCTCTGACTGATGATGACACTGATGCGTCTTCCAGTGAGTCGCCCTGTAAGAGTCATAACCAAATCACAGACCACAAAAGTTTCCAACAACACGATCACTCACTTGCCTGTCAGTGGTGTGGTTCAAAATTGTACTGCACACTTACACCTCGTCATTTTATCGTGCGTGAGTAAAAGCCGTAATAGAGAGAGAAGAAGGGAAATGAGGATACGTCTGTGTGTTTTAAAGTAATGTAAATGTTGAAATGATAATGCAGTATACATTAGAATGATAGATATGTGTGTATAGACTAGAACAAATTTATTTCTCGTATCCAATATTTGACAACAGCTCTTCTATCACTCTTTTACTCTCCATCCTCTATTTATCATACTTTTATATCGTGTTCTCTTTTCTATCCCTTCCACGGACCTCCAAGTTAACCCCTTCAGTACTATTACGAGCTTTTATATTCATTCTGTTAACTATTTAGTGATTTCATACACCAGAAATTTGTGTGGGATTAAGATAGTGAGGACTCTGGCCCCTGCCAGAGGTGGTGGTGGTGATGTGGTTATGTGACGTAATGATAGTTAATAGTACGGTAATGTATGGTAATGTTTTCCTAATTGTTTTGCTTATCAATACGAGTGGAAAAAGAAGAAAGAATTAAATGCAGATTATCCAGTAAAGCAGTTTTGTTCGTTGATAAGTCCTACCTTACGTATTTCATAAGTATTGCGTATATAAGACACCTTCGTATTTCTATTGTTCTATTATTATCCTTCCCATTGCATGACTACAACACCTCATAATGAACAGGTAATGAATAGAAGAAAAGAAAAGCCTTACATACTTCAATACCACACTGAATCTCCACAAAATACATAAAACAACCCGTAGAAGAGACTGAGAAGTGACACTACATTGGCGGGCGGAAGGTTACTGGCTGCAGTGGCGAGGTGTTCCGCGGCTCGGGGCAGTGACGGGTTCACGTGGAAGTGTTTGTGTTATTTCTCCAAGGATATTACCGTAAAAATCAAAGTGTATCAGCCATTTAGGACTCACCATGGAAGCCTGCCAATCCCGTGAAGCGGCAGGAGTGGCGAAATGACGTGAGTGGAGAGACTTGAACGGGTAAAGAGACGAAACGTGATAACAGGTAAGCCGGTGTTTATCAGTAATGGGCTATTTATGAAATCGGCGGCACCACCAGATGTCACTTGCCGGTTAAGAGTTAATGTTTTCTCTCATGCTATATTTTTCTTGCGAAGCTTT
The DNA here is from genome assembly GCA_020233015.1 of Callinectes sapidus. Lineage (NCBI taxonomy): Eukaryota > Metazoa > Arthropoda > Malacostraca > Decapoda > Portunidae > Callinectes > Callinectes sapidus. Next base: position 17,300,737 of record CM035198.1, on the reverse strand, counting down.
TTTATCATCCAACTCGTGCATGAAGTTACTTTGACACGTAACTGCTTTTATAACCGTAGGTAAATCACGGTAAGGATGAAGTCATTTTTGGCGCGGTTTTCACTTAACTTGTAGAGCCATCTGGTGGCTGAGGTTCATAAATAGCCCATTAACCTGTGCTGATTGTATTTACCTTAGCGTACCTGTTTTCCTACTGGGTGCCTTGGGGCGTACTTCAGGATATCAATAGCACTTCACCTATACTGGGACGAGGAGAAAACTGGGAAAAAATAAGGGGAAGGGAGATAAAAATGTGTTACAAAACGTTTATTTCCAGCTTAGTACTTATTGTAATAGAACTAACATCGTTTTCCTATTGGTGATCATTTTCATAGCATAGTGGTAATGTGTCTGAATAGATTACTCATTTGTATCATTTTAAGGGGCTCTAGTTTGCGCAGGATGACAGGTTAGCACAGATGACCCCCGTTTTCTTTTCGGTAGGGGTTACTATGGTAAACTTCGCTACTCCTCCGCCTGTCTCTCCTCGCGCCTCTTCAACAAGGGATATGTTATGAAGATATGCGAGGTTTTGATTGCGTGTCTTAATTAATGTTTCATATGCATTTTTCTTAATTAGGAATGTTGTTGTGGTTGTTATTTTTTTTTTTTTTTATTAGTAGTACTGTTCTTCCTGGAGAGAGAGAGAGAGAGAGAGAGAGAGAGAGAGAGAGAGAGAGAGAGAGAGAGAGAGAGAGAGAGAGAGAGTGTATCCTTAATTAAGTCAAAAGTAATATCTCCCCTCGTATTTCTATCTCGATTGTTCATAATTTTCGTTCTTCCTTTTTTTTCATATTATAATCTTCCTTTTCCTTTTTCTCTCCTCCTCCTCCTCCTCCTCCTCCTCCTCATCATCATCATCATCATCATCACCATCACTCTAAGCTCTCGTATTCTTTTCTCTCCCATCACACCTCACAACACCTCACAACCTTTTTTCTCACTACACCCTCTCCCTTTCCCTCTCTCCCTCTCTCCCTCTCTCCCTCTCTCCCTCTCTCCCATTCTCCCTCTCCCCTTCCACCATGTCACGTGACCCCAGAACATCCTCCTATTCACCCTCCACATCATCGATTGCAGGCTATTCATGACACTTACTGCGTCTGAACACCCTGACACCTACCAACACACACACACACACACACACACACTCACAACACCTGTCCCTCTCCCCTCCCCTTCCATTCACACCTGCCCGCCATACATCACCCCGGCGCTCCCTCTCCCAGCAGGCGTGGGTGTCAGGGCAGGAGAGAGGTCAATAAAAGAAAGGGGGGAAGCTTGATGAGTATTTGATGGCATGGTGATGTGTTCGTGATGGGGGAACAATATGTAACCAAGTGTTTAGTTCCCTTACTGGTACCATCACCCTTTTCTCCTCCCCTCCCCTTTCTTTTTTTAGCTTCTATTCACCAACACCTGCCCTATAATGGTGATTAGCTTGTTATTACTCTTGATTGTTCGCACCTGGTCGCCGGAAGGAGTGATGTCACCTGTGGAGATAGTAGAGGGTGTTACGGGGTTATTAGGAAGGGAAGTCTAGGTGGATGGGTAGGTTTGGGAGTTAAGTGTCTAGTAAGTGTGGTTAATTCATGGTTGATTTATGCTTGGTGCTTCTATTGGTAAGGGGAATTAAGTCAGGGTTTTGTTTTATTGAGGGGTATTGAATGTGTGTGTGTGTGTGTGTGTAAGTGTGTGTGTGTGTGCGTGTGTGTGTGTGTGTGTGTGTGTGTGTGTGTGTGTGTGTGAATTATTTATTTTTCTTCTGTATTAATTTTATGTAAATGTATTTGTGTAACTTTTTTTTCTTTCGTTTTCTCTCACCATAAGAGTTGCAGGCTCACCTGAAAACACACACACACACACACACACACACACACACACACACACACACACACACACACACACACACACACACACACACACTTCTGTAAAACCCACTGACCACACCAGTACACCTCCCTGCCACACCACCACACCTTCGCCACCCCTCCATCCCCGCCACGTCACCCCACCTCACGCACTGCACGCGGCGAGTGTTTTATGTTGCCAAGTATGAAGTATTTGCCTTGAGGTGTAGAATTTAAAACAATTTGTTGTCACCTGTAGGTTATATTATTGTTATGAAAAGTCATTGTTTGTAGAAGTTATTGTTTTATTTCTTTTTGCCTTTTTTGTTATCGTTTTTATTTGAAAGTTCTTGATTTTCGTTTTTTATTTGGCGTTTTATTTTGAGTTTGTGTTTCATTTCAAATTACACCCATTTTTTACTTGTTTTTTTAATTCCTCGTCTCCTACCATTTAATTTCTTGCGAGACACTTATTTTCCTTATCACCTCCGTTTTTTTTAGGTATTTGGTGTTGCACTAAAGTCTCTCAAATTATTATATTGCTTAAGAATGATAAGAATTACTATTCACCTATTTTACCCACTTATCTTTTTAGCTGTGGAGAATCTTATTGTTTATTTCTAATTTCTAATAAAGAAATCTAAGACTTTGCATGAACCCCTTTACAACTGAAGCTGTTCCAGTTATCTACCACTCGATTTCCAAACAAATTTCTTCGTATCTCTCTACAATTGACTTTATTATGTTTGCTGAGGGAGAACGTACAGGCAATCTCACTTGAAGTAGAATATTTACATGAATCAGACTTTCTTGAGGGACCCACGCGGCGGTCACTGGTAATGTTCCCCTCCTGTGACTGGAACATTACATTGCAGTACAGGCGGGTCTTGCGTCGCCCACTGTGGAAACTGCGGCAATAAATAGACTTGTGTTGCGGGTCATGCTTCCTGAAGACTTTCTCTGGAATGCTGAAACGTCACTCCGGTAATTTATGAAGGCGAGGATTCCTGTCATTTTCCTGCTTCCGTCAGCGATATGCAGCGGTGATTCAAGGAGGTTTCTTTGTGTATCTATAACGGTCACTTATTTGCGTGATTTTCTCCGGCAGCAGTAAATTGGAGGTGGAGGTGTGAGTGGACAAACTCTGAGTCAACCTGTTACACGTGGTACAGTTGCAGGGAGCGTCATATTATCAAGTTACCTTCCGCCCACAATTCTGGACAGTCACCCATCTGAGATTCCCGTTTTCTACCAGACAAGATCCCTCAGTAAATACGTTGTTTGCTGGTACAGTCACGTCACAACTTTTGTTACTGTCACTGTTACTTCCACTGTGTTTAGGTCCGTGTTCAGAATTGCTTTACTCTCTCACCACGACTATTTTCTAAGGCCACAGAGATGATTAGCGGTGTTTTAAATCATGTTTCTCCAGTTCATAATGTAGAATTCTTGTCAATCTTCCTCTAGAACCGTAAAGCAAACACCTTAAAAAACTCGATTGATTTAATTAAATAAAACCTTTTTACAGTAGTGGAGGAGAAGCAGATAAGTGTTTGGGAATACTAGCCTTAATGTTATCTTCCAGTGTTATGTCCTCTGATCTTGAATGTTTTGGTTTTCGGGATTTAGAAAGCGAAAAACAGCACATCAACTTACTGTTGAAAAAAAAAAAAAAGATTAAATTAGCGAAAAAGGGAAAAGACAAGAACATATTTTCAGCCTTGACTATATTATGATATAAGTCTAAATTACTTCTCAAGATTTAGAAGGTAAAAAAAAAGTAACACATCAAGAAACTTAATTAAATTAGCAACGAATAAATAAATAAATGAATAGATAAATAGAAAGGAAACAAATATTCAACATTGACTGTACATGGTATGATTCTAAACATTTTACTTCAAAGGATTTAGAAATTAGAATAGAATTTATAGTCGATGAAAAAACTATTAATTAAGAGGAACAAGATACAAGGGAACAACATTTTTGCCCGTGACTGTACAGAAAATGGGTGTAAACTGGCGGCTGGTGTGAAGGACAGGACGCGACAGTTTGAGCTCTCCTGCTGTGTCTTAATGTGTTCCTGTACCAAGGACTGGCAACACCACCACACCTGCCTCACTCATCACCATTATCACCACCGCCACCAGCCTTCATCACCATCGCTCAAAGTCAGGGTCACACCATTTCATATTAGTCTACTGCCTGATATGCTTGATAATTGGCCGCTGTTATGACTTCCTACGAGGGCTTAACGGAGCAGCTGATCCACTAACTGACAGATGTTTGGTACTCATCACATATCGATACCAGTTAAAGATTTTTTTTTCCTCGTCTTTTAACTAGGAACGTTGTAGTTAACTTAATCGTACGAATATCACACCTACACAATATAATGTTCTTTTCATCATATGTAGATATGAATTATAAGGGTTTTCTTTTCTCTTTTACCGCTCTTGTTTTTTTCTAATTGCAGACATCACAGTGAACTTGCTGTTGTGTTTCTAGTTGTGTAATTTTTCTAGCTATCTGCCTTTCTACTCTTGTTTATTTAATTCATATTTTTTTCTACCCGTCTTAATAGGCTTACTCTTTTTATTTCAACAACAAACTGTCTCCCATGTCTCCTTAACAGTCACTTGGTTTACAGGTTCATGTTTGATTAGGTTAGAAATAATTACCTCTTTAAACCTACAACAAAAAAGTATTTATAGTAACAATAAGATACGTATTGCACAATATATATAAAACAGTATAACAAATTACGCATTGCACTACGTATAAGACAGTATAGCGCACTCTTTAACCTCAATACACTCTAACCTTCAAGATTCTTAGAGACAAAATCAGGATATAACCAGAAATAACGGGTTGTAGCTGGAGAAATTGAGGTTTAGCAGAGAAATAGGAAAGTACTGGTTTTCAAATAGGGTAGTTGATGAGTGAAATAAACTCAGTAATCATATTGTTAGTGGTCAGACATGGGGAGTTTTAAGAGAAGATTGGACAAGTTAATGGATGAGGATGATAGGTGGAAATATACAAGAGTGTTCACATAGGGACTGCCACGAATAGGTTCAACAGCCTCTAGCAGCTTCACTCATTTTCTTATATTCAAATGTTCTTATGTTTAACCAAATGTAACATCTAAGAACCAATTCCCTTTGAAATAACACAGAAAAAATTTTTATATTCACCAACTATCACAATATCTATGACCAACACCCACAACACAACACACGCAATAAGCACGCACTCGATAACCTCACTTCCATTCGTAGACTCACTCAAACTGAGCAAAAACGACATAAATTTCCAGTGTTTCCTTCATGTAAACCACGTACCTCATAATTTTCTCTCCTTCGTCAGCCCTTCGTCAGTATCTGCTCTGTCATCGCGTTTTCCGGGGGGGGGAGGGGGGGGGGTTAGTTACCATCGCTTCAAGGGGGGGGACCATAGCTCGAGGTGTGTGTGTGTGTGTGTGTGTGTGTGTGTGTGTGTCAACTGTGCAACCTGTATTCCGCGGCCTCGCTTCAGGAACTCCTTTGTCACCGTCGTAAATCTTGAGTTGAAACGTCTTACTTTCCGTCCATTTGCTCCATTAAACGCAGCGTGAAATGTGAGTGAAGGTTTTTGTAAGAGTGACGGAGAGGTGGCGGAAAGATGGTGAGGAAAGTAATGGATTGGATGGAGGAAAGATGAGTGAGAAACGGAAAGGAAAGAGGAGAGGGGGAGGAAATGAAAACCAGGGAAAAAACAAATGTGAGTGAAGGTTTAAGGAGGAGCAAAGGAAAGATACTGAGAAAAGGAATGAATTGAGTAGAGGAAATAAGGTGGATGAAGAAATAAGAATTAGGGAGGAAAGTAGGGAAAAATAGAAATGAGATAAAAATTTAAGTGAAAGGGTAAGAAAGAGAGAGAGAGATGGAGGAAAGATGTGAAGGGAAAAGAAGCGATGTAATGGAGGAAAGAGAGATAAAGGAGAAAAGAACCTCTCTCTCTCTCTATGATTAAAATTCTGACTTGAAGAGCTAAAGTAAACATATGTACTAGTTCTGTTATTTCTGATATTTTTATAAAGGTCTATATAAAAGCTGACGTTCATGTATACTTTATATGCAATGCTCACGTGCAAAAAATGTAAGAAAAAAGGAAAATAAATAACTCTCTCTCTCTCTCTCTCTCTC
>CM035198.1:17243638-17255863 GCA_020233015.1 Callinectes sapidus | reverse complement strand
ACACACACACACACACACACACACACACAAACAAACAAACAAACAAACAAACAAACAAAAAACAAACAAACAACAGTAAAGTGTGCAATATTTTGTGGGTGGACATGATTTATATCGTCAGTTGTACGTAGAATATTTGGGCTGGTTGGTCTCCATTGATTCTGAGGCTCTCATTCCACTTCCAGGAACTTATACCGACCTGTCCGCCGCTCAATGTTGAAGGGAAACTGTACGACCCACCAATACTTCGCACACACACACACACACACACACACACACACACACACACACACACACACACACACACACACACACACACACACACACACACACACACACACACATTTGTATAATGTTTGATCCATTTCAGAAAGAAGTTTCAAAATCTTATCAGTCATCTCCCATTGCTGTGCGATGATATGAATGCACAGTCTTATCCTACAAGATTGTAGTTGAAAATATTATCAGACACTTTAATTTGCCCCATTGCCTACATTTCTTTTCAAATATTTCTTCCCAACCCCTCGCCCAATCATTCCTTGTCAAAACATCTCTCTCTCTCTCTCTCTCTCTCTCTCTCTCTCTCTCTCTCTCTCTCTCTCTCTCTCTCTCTCTCTCTCTCTCTCTCTCTCTCTCCAGGCCAGCTTTCCATCTCTTCTCTTGATGGGATACTCCTTCCATAACCACTGTAAATTTTTCTATCTACTTTTAAAACTTTCAAACTCTTGAAAGAGTAATTTTTATCAGTTAGCGTTTCTCCATCAGAATGCACAGCGTCTCACATAGAGGATGCGCAATCTAACTCTTGTGCACTGAGAATACTCTTCATTTGTTAAAAAGATGAAAGGCATACTGGATTTCTTTCACCCTTTCACCTGGACACAATTCAGTGCAGAGCAGGGCGGCTTCTGGTTCACTGCTGCACCAGTCAAACCCATGCGGATAACAGAATTTGTCAATACGCAACAAGAACCCATTTCCAATATCAATACTTTCCACTCCTGACTCTATCGGTTGGTTATTTTTGCACGAAATGCAAAGGAGAAACAATTAAATTATTCAGGTTGTTCGATACCTTGTAGAAACCCTCCTGCACCTGATCAAAGTATTATATTACAATCTCCACTGCACCATATGCTTTTCATGCCTTGTACGTGACGCAACCCCAGTCCTCGATATAAGAACACTTACATATCACCACCTCCTTTGGACACGGTAAAACCTCAGGATTTTCATAAAGTACGTGACATCGATAGGAAAAAAAGAAGAAATACGTATATTCCAAAAGAATAAAGGAAAATATTTATTAGGTATCAATAACTGACAACATCATTAAAGTGAATTTTCTGAAGAAAATATTTGGATTTTATATAAAAAAAATTTCGTCTTCCATTGCTTGCAATCATTATCACTCTAACACCACATAAATGCACATGTGCATCAATGCCCCTACCCATCCACCACCACCACCCACCAAGCCGCCCAGCAGCACCCTTACACTATTCATGATACTTTGGAGGTGGAGCCAGGGATAGTTGTGGCGGAGGCAATCTCCCGCTTCCATGCAAGACCCCGTCTCGTGTAGGACTTTTCTTCATGTTGGAGAGAGCAAACAGCTTGAGCAAGATGGACCCAATTGACTGGGAAGGCTTCAGTTCCCGTCCTACTCCACCTTAATCCCTCGCGAGCATTTGGCGTCTCAAGAGATTCTCCAAAGCCGAGTTGTCCGGGAAACCTCGTGGGGAGACGTACCTCCTCGACCCATCCATTAAGCCAGCACCAGCATTACCATGAGAGAGAGAGAGAGAGAGAGAGAGAGAGAGAGAGAGAGAGAGAGAGAGAGGGGGGGGGGATTATATAGTAAAGCAGGCTACAACACAACTTGCGGTCCACCCTAGGTTAGGTTACCTGATATAGGACTACTGAGGTGATAGTGGAAATAAACGAAATAAAAGCTTACAGGGTCAGGGAAGGGAAAAGCAGGATATCTTATACAAATGAATAGAAATAGATGAAATGAAAAACTTCCATCCATTTACTGGAGGGAAGGAAGTCCATCCCTAACAAAAAGAATCCGCTAGACACGTATTGGAGGCAAAATATTTGTGGTTCAAACCCATCGTCTGCGTGACGTTTTAAATATGGGCCGCCCATTTTATGCAGTGAGGGAGGGATGTGTAGCAAGGGACAATGGGTGGAATGAGTCTATCATCGAGCTGACCCATTTGATCAGTACTGCACACAAAAGACTTACATTAGAATGAATAAGAATAATTATTTAGAGCTTTTGTGTGATCATCTCCCCAGCACTAAAACATAAAGCATTATACACTAACAATATTTCTTAGGTATATAATGAAAGTGTACACTATATCCATATAAATATGGAGCCGGAGATTATTTTTCAGCAAATAAATCTATGCACAGAGCAGAGCAGGATTTGCAAGAAATTTTCGTAACATTTCCTCCCTCGCACGTAATATGAACAGTCTAACGCTAAATATTTACTGCAGTCCATCTTACCAATGTCTTTGATGATCTCAAACCTGTATTAAGTCGCCTCTTAATCTCCTTTGTGTTTGCAGGGAATATATCTGTGTGTGTGTGTGTGTGTGTGTGTGTGTGTGTGTGTGTGTGTGTGTGTGTGTGTGTGTGTGTGTGTGCGTTATAAAACAGCATATATATGCATTTAAAATGTATTAATTTTTATGTCCAAACTAACTTTACATAAAAGCAGCCCAATTCTGTTAAATAAACATATGACCAACCCAAACCAACATGCCACACTATGACAGATAGACAGACACACACACTGTCGCGGTCATCTACTGGTCACCTAGCCAGCTGTTTCCCTGTGGAGCAAGCTCGGAGCTCATAGACCGATCTTCGGATAGGGCTGAAACCACATCTTAAGAAAGAAAATGTTGGCTAAGAAAATGTACACAGTAATACAGTGGTTGGCAACTACAAATTTTGCAAACATTTCCTCGCACGTAATATGAACAGTCTAAATATAAATATCTACTGCATTACGTCACCTCTTAATCTCCTCTGTGTTTGCAGAGAATATATCTAATTCTTTATGACACACTACACACCGGGACAGCGAGGCCACAACCCCTCGAGTTACATCCCGTACCTACTTGCTGCTGTGTGGCTGAACAGGGGCTAGATACACATTAAGAGGCTTGCCCACTTGCCTCACCGCGCCCGGGAATGGAACCCGGGTTCTCTTGGTTGTAAGCAGAGCGTGCTAACCACTACACTACGCGGTGTGTAAAGACAGACAGACAGACAGTCCCACCAATGCCTGTTTGCGTCCCGTGCCAACCTTTCTCCCACATGTGGCCCACCCCCGTTCCTGGACTGCAGGTCACTTTCACTACGATACGTATCGGCGAAATTTGTTCCCAAATTCAATTTGCACACGAGTTATTACATTTTCGGTGTTCGTTATGACGTTCGGAATACATAGAAAACGAAAAAAATTCTCCAACACTATGTATTTTGATAATATTAGCATATATATATATATATATATATATATATATATATATATATCTATATATATAATATATATATATCTATATATATATCTATTCATATATATATATATATGCAATTCGCGCGCACGCACATCCTTGTGTGTGTGTGTGTGTGTGTGTGTGTGTGTGTGTGTGTGTGTGTTACTGAGTTAATCATATATTTCATGTGCTTTGGTCAGGAAGTGTTAAGAGGCTGTACTGCATCACGTGCAAAATTTTCTCTCGTTGCTTGGATGTTTATGCTTTCCTCTAAAACAGAGCGGGAGTGCCTTAAAGACTTGCCAGGGTGGGGCCGCTCGCTGCCATGCATTGCTGGCAAAATGCTCCCTCCGTTAGTTTAGAGAATAGAAAACGTCTGGTTACAACTGTGAATTGTCTTCTTGTTATCCTGTAATAACCAATAATAGGTGAATAACATTATAAGAAGATTACGTACCTCATTCGAATTCATTATAAGATACAATAAAAATAAGAAAAAAAAAGTCACGTGATACTTGTTACTGGGCTCAATCGTTGCTTTGTTATGCTATTCATTGTGTGGTGAGCACGTTATAAGTTGTGCTCATATGAAATGAATGATTTAATAAACATATAAACCAATAAATCATTTGAAAGGGAGAAGCCCTGCAAGAGTTGCAGAATGAAATTCTTGGTAGATACAAATAATAACGGAAATGTACTTATATACGCATTTTGACAGAATTGCAACACACACACACACACACACACACACACACACACACACACACACACACACACACACACAGAAACACAGAAACACACACACACACACACACACACACACACACACACACACACACACACACACACACACACACACACTTAGACAAAGGAGAATTTTCCTTCTGAAAACGAGAGAGAGTTTTCACAGTTCTCTTAGCAGCTCATTAAACACCCGGTGTAAAGGTAGCCATTCTCGCTGCCTTTTTACCGGAACACCTGAGGAATGTTTCAGACTTTTCCTTAACATCAACATTTTGCAGCAACAGGAACTCTCCAGGCAGGTTCTCGAAACTCACCTTATAAGTAATATATTTTCTCCAACACACACATAAATGAGCTGCGCAACAAAATATACATGTATTATTTCAAGCTCTAACATAAGAACAAAAGCATTATGACACACACACACACACACACACACACACACACACACACACACACACAATCTATTGCAGCAGCTAGTAAAACACCTTACTTTCATTCCTGTTGATCAAGAAGATAATATCAACAGTTTTGTTTTGCTGAATTTACCTCCAATTCTTTTGTTTATATTGCTCTGTTGGGTTCCCCTAATAATCTCAAATCTGTGTTTTGTCCTATCGCTTTAGTCCTTCTTCAGAATCACCCAAAACGGAGGTGCTTTTAAAGTTTTCCCTCCGCTAATTAGTAATGTCTGACTAGGTACTATTTTGATTGTCTTTAGAATGACTACTGTTTCGGTGTCAGGAATCCGTTTTTGTGTACTGAATTTGTAGCAGAGATTATAATGTGGTGTCTAGAATGGAAGCGTACATTCCTCACTCTTTCTCTGCCATAGAACGCTCAGACTTTCACAGAGCCAATCCTCTTCCCAGCTTCTGTGTTTTTTTTCATTCCTATGACTAAAACGCTTTCAGGATGGTTCCAAGATACTAATAATCGTATTTATCATCTTTTAGGGACTGGTGCCCTAATTAATCTTTTCTTTTTTTTTCCTTTTTTTTGGGGGGGAGGCAGCTGCCCTTTCACACATACATAGAAAAAAGGAAATACCAAATTCACTTTCTTTACCATGGTCAACCTCTTTGGAAGACTTCATTGCAGCCTATGCCACTGCTGCTTCGGCCTTGAGCGTTTCAAAAGCACTTCAACTAGGCTACAACTTTCCTTTCCGACCCACAGACTCTCTCTCTCTCTCTCTCTCTCTCTCTCTCTCTCTCTCTCTCTCTCTCTCTCTCTCTCGTTTCAACACATCACTAAAAATAAAATGGAAAAAATCTCGCGTTAAGGCTTCAGCTCTACCTCTTTACGAGACAACACTTGGCGGTTGGTTGGTGTGCGCAGTTCAAGTCACATACGTTTTAAAGCCCTTTCTCTGTCTCTAACGATATACACAAACGAAAAAAACAGAGGCGCTAGAGCTGGAAAACATCAAAATTGTGTGTAGTATATCATAAAAATTGAAAAGAAAATGTGTATGGGTAAATTTATTTTTCTGTCCGCCAGTCACTTCAAAATACACGCAAATAAACCAAAGAAAAAACAAAGGTGCTAGAGCTGGGGGAAAAAAAATGTGCGCACTATATCATAAAAATGTATATAAAAAAAAATGTGTATGGGTAAATCTATTCTTCTATATGCCGTTGTCACTTCAAAATACATGTAAACAAACGAAAAAAAAAAAAAAAAACAGGCGCAAGAGCTGGAAAAAACACAAAACAATACTGTGCGTACTATATCATGAAAATAGAAAAAAAAAAATGTGCAAAGGAAAATCTATTCTGTCTACCGTTGTCACATCAAAACACATCCACCCATAATATCCACTACACTCAGAGATGTACACAACAGAAGCTGCCCGCAACATGCACTGGTAGCTGTGAGCAATCCAATCAATCGAAAATGCGTTGATATAGCACGAGTATAACACTAAGTCTTAATCCGACCTCACGTTAACTGTTACGGGAGCCTCTAGTCCTGCAGGGGAACCATTTAGGCTGAAGAGGAGGAGGAGGAGGAGGAGGAGGAGGAGGAGGAGGAGGAGGAGGAGGATTCATGTTTATTTTGTGTTTTTTGCTGTCCAAATCAGTGTGACAATCTCAAAGGTTGTCAGAGAAGAGTTGGCAAGCAGGGAAGCCGCAGAAGGCCGACACAGCCATAAGGAAACCCCGAGTTGGCGCCTTCCTCTTGAAATTTTATGCTCTCTCTCTCTCTCTCTCTCTCTCTCTCTCTCTCTCTCTCTCTCTCTCTCTCTCTCTCTCTCTCTCTCTTCATGATGAGGGTATAGGAGCCAGCCAGGTGCCTTTCGAGCTAGACGAAAGATGCTTAGTTGGTGCAGCCAGACCTTTCGTTGGCTCTAATTGTAGTGTAAGACCATGACACTTGCTGCAGTAAGATGATTATATTCCATTTTGGTGACATTCATCAGTTTCCCCCACACAGTCCTAGTAAGGAAAGTGAGTCTCGTTATAGACTCTTCTCTTGTGCCGCACCTCACACTGATACACCTCTGGCTTGTTATTATATTTTATACTATGTTTATAATAAAGCAGTTACAATGAGGGAATGTGCATAAATTTTACCGCAACAAGTGTCCACGTGCTGCGTCTCAAAGACACATTTCCAAGGATGAAACAGAGCCTGCATTCTTTGAAGATTTAACGCTGCAACCAGCGCCTCCATTCCCATTAGAAAAGGTCCTTCTTAACCTCTTAAAGTTAATGTTGCCTCTCACTCTTCACTAGCGTCTCTGCAGCGCCATGGTCTCCTTTATCTTTCCTGGAATATAAATATTTTTGCAGTGTAAATACATTGTGGCTGCCTCTTCGCGACAAGCCAGGCACCAGTCAAGTCTATTCTTCAGCTCGATATACTCATCCCTTGGTAGGCGATTGAGCGTCCTGGCAAGCCAGCACAAATCACTACAATATACAAAGCACTAACTTCTGCAGAGAGAATTTCATTTTCATACCTAGAAAATAGGAGGTAGTCACTTCAATTGTCCTTGGAAAAATCATCGTGATGAAAAGAATTGTTGCAAAATACAATTCATGGCTGATTTTTTTGAGCGAATACAAATATTTCAACAACAGAAGCTTCATCCTCCATTGTGCCTGATATGGAAGGACACAAACGCAGATTTTTTTTCGCATCCGACCAAGCGGCTACCACTTCTTCACTCACATAACCTGCCAAGTAGTAATAGAATTGAACATTATATTCAGTCATGATCTCAGGCTTGTTGCAGAGTTGAATTGATTATCTTCACGCTAGACAAGGACCAGCCACTCCTTATTCAGTTATTCAAGCAAAGCAACAGTGATGAGTGGCTTGCCACACACACTGTCTTGCCTCGGGGTTGATCATATGCTTGTAATTAGTACCTTTCAATTTCTTCGATTTTAATTTCTCATTCACATGATAAATATTGGGCCGTTTACTCTCAAGTAATCGTTACAACTGGATCTGTCCTGCCTCATATCCACCTCCTTCCTCTTCAATCCCTCCCACACCCCTGCATAAAACACATCCTTCAATGAAGACAACAACACGGAATAAACATTCTCTTTCAACTTCATCACACATGTATTTAACATCTAATTCTTTGAAATCTTAAAAGTAGAGTGTTTAACTACTCAAAAGAAGATAAAACAAAACGTTATTGGATCGATGCTACTGCTTTTTTTATGCGACAAAACACATTGACGTATACGTTCTAGATGGGTGTATTCTAATAAGAAAAAGAAAAAAAAAATCTCCACAGTAGTTGAAACATTCTTGGGTCTTTGTGAATGGAGACTAGATATTCAAACTTTGGCTCTTCAATCTGAAATTCCACAACAAGACCTCCACTCACGTTTGTTCCTCTCTCTCTCTCTCTCTCTTTCTCATTTCTCTTCCGTCAAGGACGTCAGAAGTATGGCGCTCGCACACACACACACACACACACACACACACACACACAAGGAAGCAATAGATTATCAGACTAAGAATGGTCGCGTACAATCCCACGTTCCTTGTCACTATATAATTCATCTTTGGGCTACTCTGTCGTTTCATCTGCTTCCTGTTTTAAGATGAGGAAGAAAGGACTGAAAAACGGCCAAAATATGCAGTGTCTGAGGAGGTTATTTCAGCCAAGCACCGAGCGAGTGGGGCGCGGGGAGCCTCAGACGCCACCTCTGCCTCGTGCTGGAAGGAAAAGGAGAATGGCAAGCAGCAACGAGTCCCATTTTTACCGCACCACAAAAAGCACCTGATGAACTGTGTGTGTGTGTGTGTGTGTGTGTGTGTGTGTGTGTTATCTATAATTCTTACACTGAGCACACGTACGGTAAATCGTTTCCTCAAGTACCTGAAATCAATCACACTAGAATACTCTCTCTCTCTCTCTCTCTCTCTCTCTCTCTCTCTCTCTCTCTCTCTCTCTCTCTCTCTCTCTCTCTCTCTCTCTCTCTCTCTCTCTGAAATTATCTGTAATTCAGTACACGTTGTCAATACGAGAGTGGCATGTTCAAATGTTTTGAAATTTTTTTTTTTTTTTTTTTTTTTTTTTTTTTTGCAACAAGTAAATATCAAATAAATAAATAAAAAAGGAGAAAGGAAAACGGTCATGAATTTTCTTTCACAATTAAGTCAATTGTATTAATTTTAAGAAAAATATAACATATATACTACATATGGATAAACATTTATCTAGAATCAGAATAAAGCATCCCTGGACGAACCAGCCTCTCTGTGTTTTGCAACCATCTTATTATATCTTACACTTTATCAAGAGTAAAGAAACAAGTTAGCTCAGAAAATAAAGTGACTCTTACTTTCTTAAAGTGTTCCAGCCTTTTTGAGCGGCCATCATACGTGTTTTTTTTTTTTTTTTTTCTACGGTTTTAAGAGCCCTTCGCTTGCTCCCTTATATTTCGGTGTAGTCCAGCAGAGACTGGCTGACGGGATAATAGCTGCTTGCGCTAATGCACCGACAGGTTGCCGCTCTCAAAAACTGTACCATCAGCTGTAACATCTGGGTTCCGTAAAAAGAACATTTTGAGTGAATGTGTCTACACCAGACGTCCTCCCGGCGTTGTATCATGGTCATAATGGAGGGATTGGAGCTCCTCCATACGAGAGCACATTGACCGAAAAGGCACAGAGGGGTGTGTGGCTCCTACGGACAGCCTTTACAGAACCTTCAACGTCACATGATTCACAATTTAAGTGATGCTCGCCTCGCCTCGCCAGTAAATCCTTCCACTTCATAGGAATCTCCCGGGAGAGGACGGGAGGCAGGTCTTCGCCAGAATGAATGTAGGAGAAGCATGCCTGGCGTCTGGACCCGACAACCATTGTCTCCAAGAACAATAAAGTTCCTCCTGTGAGTATATCTTATCACACCAGTATTTTCTCGACTCTCCCGTGGGAGTAAGGCGCAGGACAGCAGCAGCAGCACTCCTGGCTCAGCACATAACACGAAGGGCAGCGTGATTCTGGAGAACCAAATCCGTGTCTTTCCACGCAAGAGAATGCTTTGAGATAACAGCTAAAATGTCCGTGCGGGCACTGCGTTCATTACACACCGAGGGGAGCATGAAGGCCTTAAGGAGAATATGGAATTCAGGACACCCCTAGCAACCCTACTATTATGGATCTAACGAGAGAAGATGATGGTAAACAAGAAAAGGGCGGCTGTGTTGCCTCAACCCTGAGGCAGTGGAGCGTCAGCGGGAAGAGAGCGGCGCAAGGGAGCATAATGGAAAGGAAAAGGGTGAGTGAGAGAAACAGTTTAATGAGAGTGAAAGTGAAGGAAACAGAAACATGTAGGGACACAGTTCCGTCCAAACTGTGCCACGAGACATCGAAGGGAGCAGCAGCAGGCGAGATGTGAGTGAGTGAAGTCCGAGAGAGGGGAGAGCTTAAAATGATGGGAATTATGAATCAGGGGAAAGAGGGAAAAAGCGAAAGGGGACCGTTAAGAGAAGGAAAGTAGTAGGCGGAAGAGAGGAACGCAGAGAGATAGGGAAAGAGACTCTTAGAGAATCACATAAAGGAGACAAGGGCGGATAGGGCAAGGAAGACACAACGATTGGGGAGAGACCACGCTAAGGAGAAAAGACAAAGGAAAAATGAGAACACCATGAGCCAGAGAGATTGATGTCAGCATGTAGCCAGCAGCAATGAGAGGAGCACCGGAGAGGGACGAGACTAGACTAGATGAGGTGGAAAAGCGATGCGTAGGGAAGGACAGTAGATAAGAGACACAAAATGGCAGTTGCAGAGTAAACGTTTTTCTTGCCTTTCTTGATGAGGGTCTAAAGTCAGAGCCAGTTACTCTTGACGAGCTACTCTCTTCTCGCAACCCTCCTGACACACCAGCTTCAACCTCAGGACGCCCACACAGGAAAGAGAGGGGAAGAAATTTCACCATTACTTACTACCACGATGTCTTTCTCTCACAAAAACACCCAACATGCCACAGGAAGGGAAGAATCCTTAACTTTTTTTTTATTATGCATAAAATGCTGAACAGAAGAAATATGATACTACCTCCATTTTCATTTTTGGCATTTCTCCAATCTACAATGCTAAAGGTGATGTACATGCAACAGTAATTTTGACATGATTTTTAAAAAGGTAAATAATTTATTTTGATGCCGTTTTTTATGACCTTTGCGTTACATCTCCCTGGGTAGCACCTACGTGTTTGGTGCTTTAGAAGTAGGAACATTTTGAAAACCAGGACAACTGCCAGTGACACCGCGGCTAGCTCGGTGCTGTGTGGCATTTCAAACATGGACTCCCAAAGCTAGAGGAAGGAAAATGAAATGCCTTGATACGCAGGGAATGTGCATAGTAAAAGAATGCAAATAAGTAAAAGGAAAGAAAGAAAAAAAATATAAATGAATTCGAAGCATGAATCAATAAAAACGAGCAGGAAGAAACAAGGAATATAATCGCTTTGAAGAAGGAAAGAAATGAAAGAAAAGAAAATACGTAACAGGATAAAATGCAAGAGAAACTCTGGGAATTCGGCGAAGAAACACACGCACGAAGGGAAAAGAGTCTGCCGAGAGGTAAAATAGGCGAATATTGCAGCCAAAAGAGCAAAGAGGAGCCACGTTCGAAATAACGCATGACAAAAGACTAGCATGGCCTCCTCTCTTCCTTCCATCCTTTATTTCAGGCAGTCAGCATGCAATAGCTTCGTAACCAAGTGAAGGATGGATGGATGGAGTGTGTGTGTGTGTGTGTGTGTGTGTGTGTGTGTGTGTGTGTGTGTGTGTGTGTGTGTGTGTGTGTGTGTGTGTGTGTTTAGTGAGCAAGGGTTGCATGGAAAGTTAAGGCTGGATCTACACCGGGTATATAATATGAATACCAGGCAAATATTTCTTCTCTTCGTGTTTTCTAAGACTTCTTGTCATACCATTCTGAGACTCTTACTTCACCTTGATCTCCGTATTGCCAAACGTGCTGATGCCTAATGTGACCGTGCTTATATATAATTCTGCTAAGAAAAAAAAAGTGAAAAAAGGATGAGGAAGAAATAGTAATGAAAATAAGACTAACAAAAACAGTGGTGACACACAAAGGTTTGAGGAGAAAGGAGTAAAACAACAACAAAAAACTCCTAAATGGAATTCGTCTCCTACTACAAAGCTCACGTCATTTTAACAGCATTTCGCAAACCACTTCCCACCCATTGTGTTAGCCAAGACGTACCATACGTGGAGGGTACAGGAAATAAGGTTCAGTTTCATATGATGGAGCAATTTTTATTCCAATAGCACAGCCACAGAGCCTCCAAACAAGCCCGACCCGAAACGCACGAACCCCACACTTCCTTCCGCGGTGACAGGCTCACCCTGACATGTTCGCTCTGCTGTACGGAAAGAGCTAATCCTTGCCACCCATTCACGGTACCACGCATACACTTCCTGGCTTTTATTTTTTTTTCCTTTCCTCC
>CM035198.1:17229798-17243527 GCA_020233015.1 Callinectes sapidus | reverse complement strand
TCTCTCCCGCTCTCTCTCTCTCTCTCTCTCTCTCTCTCTCTCTCTCTCTCTCTCTCTCTCTCTCTCTCTCTCTCTCTCTCTCTCTCTCTCTCTCACTCTGATACCATTTTTCATGTGTCTGTCTTATGATGAACACGTAATAAGAAAAGTACGAAAGGAACATTCACATGAGCGAAGAGATACACGAACCATTAACCTTACCTTATTGTGTAAGTAGAATGTGACCGTCACAGGCTGATATCAGTATCCAGTGAGCAGCAGGGTCAGGCAGCAATACAAGCAGCTCAACGCATTTCATTAAACTGTCAACAAAGAATAACATCACTGCCTTGAAACTGCACATGCCTCAATGCACATCGTGATTACTGTTGCCTTTGGTCAGTCCTGCCTTTAAGTACGTACTCAATTAACGTACGAGTAATAACTAACATGAAAAATTAAATTACAAATTAGCAAGGAGCAAATTGCCTATGATTAAATATTCAACTATTAAACCAGAACATCACGTTTTAATGACTTTCTTTATAAACTTTCACTTGATATTAAAACAAAGGACGAACAATTACTGTTTATCAGGGCACAACGTTTAATGAGCAAATATATTAATTCAAACATCCAAAAACTTATCCATCATTGGAGAACACAGAAAAAATTAGGCTCTCTACACACTCATGCAAAAGTTGTGATCCCATCTCAGACTAACATCCATTCAATTAAAAAGAGAAAAGTCTTGCTATCAAATGAGTTGTCGTGGTATTCAGTCAGTATGGCCGTCCTCATATACTCAAAAAGACCAGTATACTATGTACATCTTAATGGACATATAAAGAGATGAAAAAAAATATATATATATATATATATATATATATATATATATATATATATATATATATATATATATATATATATATATATATATATATAAGCAAATAAGGAAATGTTGCTAGTTTATGGATCCGTGAGACAGCTCTGCTGTTGCAACCATAATTTCTATCCTTAAATACATGCAAATCTTTCAGTGATTTTACTGTACGAAATTTATAGCCATTATGACCATTACGATTTTCAAAAATGCTAGTCTCATTAAAATAGAAAATAACTTCAGGATAAAATAACTTTTCTACACGAGAAGAGTGTTTTTTAATGCGTCAACATGTTTACATCATCTCTCAATTAATTAAAACCGGATGCAACGGAAAAGCAACACCATTCCATCAATTTACAAACACTAATTGCAGGAGGTCCTCCGGCAAGAGCCAAAGCCTGAGTGATATAAACATGTCAATAAACTCTTATTTCTTTATAATGGCAGTGAGGGACTGTAGCACCGGCACACGAACTCCAAGTTGTTTTAGAGGGCTACCACCATATGTGCCTCAACTGCCGACCTCCATCCTGCCCAGCAGCCACCCGCGATACAGACACTAAATCTTAATTTCCATGAAATTCGCAGAAACTCTTGCTGGAGAATGTGGTAACACACACACACACACACACACACACACACACACACACACTCAGCCAACGAAAGGATAGCAGGCAGCGTGTGGGTGATTTTCTGCCACTCGGCCATAGAAAAAAAGAGAGAAACAGACTAGAAACTGACGCATTCCAATAGGTCACCTCTTTGTATACAAAAAGGATTCATGTATTTCTATTCATCGTCTCTCTTTTAAAAGCGTACGTCCAATTTTATCCCCTAAAGTACAACACTTATTCATCCCATCCAATTCTTCCTCAATACACATACGACCGCACCCACCACCCTTTCTAGCGAGCATCCGTCAGTTTGAAGATTCTGAAGGAAATCTGCTCAAAACCCACAGCTGAAAGCTTTGGCAGTGGATCCTGTCTGTGGGTGGGATGAGTTCAAATACGCCTGGCAAAAGCTTAAACATTTACAGATTTGCGGTGTTTGGGGTGACGACATTAAATATGAGTCTCCAACGCATGGGTGCAGACACACACACACACGCACACACACACACACACACACACACACACACACACACACACACACACACACACACACACACACATATTAAAGATTAAAAGTAACTATTACACAACAATGGTTGTGTTGAAATATGACATAATATTACACAAAACCTTACGTAATTTCAAGGGTTCAATTTACATTCTGACCTGAAACAAATTGAATATGAAAAAAGATATATATCCAGCGTTGCTCACAAGGATCGTAGCTCTCTCTCTCTCTCTCTCTCTCTCTCTCTCTCTCTCTCTCTCTCTCTCTCTCTCTCTCTCTCTCTCTCGTCTCTCTCGCTCTCTCTCTCTCTCACACACACACACACACACACACACACACACACACACACACACACACACACACACACACACACACACACACACACACACATTATCAAGATAAAACTATCATAAACACTCCACAAAAATAGAGAACTTCAAACAAACGCAGAGCGCACGTCTCTACAAAGCAGACATATTTTCTTTTACCATTGCTACTAAAATTATGTATAAAGATTTGTTGTGTGTAAGAAAATGAGTGGCGTCTCATGAAGCTCACGCAGGAGTCCAGAAATGTTCAGGAGTACTATGTATTTTTTTCTTCCATTACGGGTTATTGACAGCAAAAGAAGGACCACAATGAATGAGACTCACTGAACGTTTATCTCTGTTGGAGCTGAGAAGTACATAAAATATTTCCTATTATAGAATATTAGCATTTATCGAAAATGCAAAATCATCTACCATGCAAAGCCGGAGTCACTTGTGCATGAATAAACCCAAATACCTGCTGAACCTTCATTTGTGTATAGTATAAGTGAATGAAGAAGTATGAGAGGAAGGCATGAATGACAATTAACTTTTTTATTTCCTGTACAACAAAAAGAAGTTAATTTATCAATATAACTGTGTTTCCACAATTTGCCAATGAGGCAATAGAAATATTGGTAACTTATTCCAGTCACAAAGCATGTACTCATATGAGCTGCGATTATTAGAAGCACGTTATTACAGCCATTATCTAAAGTAATAAAATATTTTCAAAATGTGGCCCACCTGCAGGTGGGAGAATTCAATTATACTGATTGACGTTATAGCAACACTTAAACACAACTTTTATATTATACCTCAATGAGACTGTGTGTGTGTGTGTGTGTGTGTGTGTGTGTGTGTGTGTGTGTGTGTGTGTGTGTGTGAGGCATTGGATAAATGGGTGGGTTTATCTGTATATGGAGACACGTGCGAGAAAACTCACATTGAAACACGCATGCCTGTGGGCTGTATGCATATGCGCTAAACATTTGCGTGTGGATATACGTGGCGCATGCAAGGGTGCGAGTGCGAGCGTACTTGTATGCGCGTGTGTGCGTGTTTACACAGCATGTACAGCAAGTAAATGAAAGGCAGTAAGTCACCCCCCCCTTCCCCTCCCACACCCCATCCCCGTGGACACAGCCGCACTCAGGAGCAGCAAGCAGCGGGCCGTGTCAGGGAAGGTCGTCGTGGCCCGGCTATTGATTGGCGAGCCAGACCAGACTCGCCCACACACCTGGCGACGCGACACATCCACACACCATACCACTCCACATATACCATGTCAGACCTTACTCCACTCTACATCACCCCCTCAAGAGCTACTCCACACCACATAAAGAACCCTCTTAAAGATCCACACCATCAACACCACCACCACCACCACCATCAACAACACAATACATTATACTCCGGATGGTAGCCTAGTCAGCACTACACTAATAAGATTCGACTACACTACAGCATGTTGCTAAAGGTACTCCACTTTACCAATTCCACATGCAACATCGGGACGTTACTCACACACCCACTCCACATAGCACCATCACTTATAGCACTATTCCATCCCCCAAAACACCACATGCACAACTAAAGTATACAACCAATAAATTTACTTCACACCACATTAGTGTGAAAAAAATCTCTCCACTAAAATACGACGCCGTACAAACAATTTCACGGTATACGTATTATGACTCCCAAAGCAACTCCACACTGTGACATAAAAAAAAATTGTTCATGGTAAAACATCACAATAGAGAAAAATAAATAAATAAATTCAACTGCAAAACGACGCACAAAGCAACACTAACCTGACATACATAGCAACACCAGCGCAACACACTTCCACACCACACACAATGGAATGAAAACAGGAACATCACATGACACTCCGAGAGATTAAAGGAAAAAAATAGCACATCACTAGAAAGACGAAAGCTCACGATAGCTCGACAAAAAAAACTTTCTCCATGCCTCAGCAGATACACACACACACACACACACACACACACACACACACACACACACACACACACACACACACACACACACACACACAAGAAATTAAAAAAAAAACTATATATACCAAAGAAGAACAGAGTAAAAAAAAGTGTAAATAGCGCGAAACAAGAAAACAAGGAACAACATTTTTTTTTCGAACCAGTTTCGTTTTATTTACAAACGTTAGCATTTATTCATGACAGTGTTCGTTCATTTATCTTCCGACTTCCAACAAAAAGAACAATTTCACCTAGCGTTATATCACCGCTGAGACTACGGCGTAGGTATACACACACACACACACACACACACACACACACATTTACTATAAACATCTCGTCAATATTCTCACTCCATCTTCTATTGCTATTCCTCGCATTCCTTAGGTTAAACTCAAGGAATGTGGAATGTGTGTGTGTGTGTGTGTGTGTGTGTGTGTGTGTGTGTGTGTGTGTGTGTGTGTGTGTGTGTGTGTAAAATAGTGAAAGGTTTGTATAGGTAGGTTTACCAGAAAAAACAGCAATCTCTTCAGAGGTGTTTAGAGGTCATATATGATTTCATCTCTCTCTCTCTCTCTCTCTCTCTCTCTCTCTCTCTCTCTCTCTCTCTCTCTCTCTCTCTCTCTCTCTCTCTCTCTCTCTCTCTCTCTCTTTCTTTCAGTCACTAGCATTTATTTCTGTTGGTTGAAGTGCTGCAGGATTTACTGTATCATGACCCAATGATTCTTTATTTTTACAGATCTGCCTTTTATTCTTTCCTATCCCCACTATTATATACCCCAAACGACACAATTCCTCAGTCTTAAAATCCATTGGTGTTTGGCCCGCATACTCCCCTTTGGGCTATGCATACTACAGTGCAGATCGCGTCCAGGCAGGAAAGGAAGGGTCTACTTGAACATCGGAGGGAGAAAGACATTACTAAGCCAAGTCTTTTTCCTGGAATTTTTTTTCACCTCATATGTGATAAAAATTCCATGAGTCGAGAAGGTCGTGGTCACTTAGCCTCATTCATATGCAAAACTCATCCTACGGTCCTTAAATTGTGTGCATCATGTTTCATTTATTTATTATTAGATGAAGTGCAAAGCTGTCAAGACTCGAGGGGACCTGTGGAGGTATTATTATTATATATTCACGACATAAGTTGGGGTCAGTCAGTATATTGGTGGTGAATAGGACACCTTCACACACCTCAGCTCACACGTTCCCCGCACTGCTCTCCCTCAACGGAAAGGCGTCCCTTACATTATATCAGCGAGGGACAGGATGCAAATATATGAATATTCAGAAAGAGACACAGGCGCACCACTGGAACAAGAACATGAACCAGAAAAACAAGATGAACATAAGTAAGAAACAGAAAGAAAAAATAATGAGAAAGAAAAAGAATGTAAAATAAAAGAAAGTAAAAAGAAAGTAAAATAAAAAATAGGAAATATGCAGAAAAAACAAAACACCATAACAGAAAGAGGGAGAAAACAAGGATAAATTGAAAAATAAAACAAAGAGGAAGAGAACGAGGAGGGCAGTGATGACGAAGACAAATATGACAAGAAGAGGGAGGAGGAAAAGGAAGACATGGAAAGAGAAGAAAACATATAAAAAAATGATGGAACAAACGGAAGAAAAAAACAAAAATATGAAGCAGTAGACAACAAAACTGTGAGGAGGAGGAGGAGGAGGAGGAGGAGGAGGAGAAGGCGGCAAAAAAGAGAAAGGGAATGCGAAGGAAAAAAGACAAGAAGGAGCAGAGACAATGAAAAGACAAACACACAAAACAATAAAATCAACTAAAATAAACAAAAACAAAAATCACGGAAAAAAAACACACACAGACGAGACAAAAGGAGGAAGAGAAAGAAGAGAAGCAGCAAAGCATCCCATTGGACTATCCCAGTGAGTAGGACCAGCGAGCACGGGAAGAGTGAGGGCTCGAGATGGATCAGACATTATTAAGGCTGGATGAGCGATGGCATGAGAGAGCGAGCGTGAGGGTGAGGCAGGGGTGGGGAGGAGGCCAGGACGGACAAGCGTGAAGGGTTTGGAAGGGAAAGAGACGGTCCCGAGGGATGAGAATGTGGAATGAGATGGCTGTGAGTTGTGGGAGGCAGCGGAGGTGGATGTTTAAGAGGCAGTGAGGAATGGAGGGAAGGAAGGAAGGAAGGAAGGGAGGGTAGGTGATGGCTAGGGAAAGGTACGAGAAGAGAGTATAAAAAGGTGTTTATGAGTGACCGGTTGTTGTGTTCGTGTCAGTTTCATGAGTTTTATGTGTTTTTTTCATGGTGTGGTACTTGCCTGTCAGTCTTAACCGCTTCGGTGACATGACGTATTTTTCATATCGATTCTTCTTATTTGGCGATTTTATACAGCTTCAGAATATTATGTGAGGATTAAAACAGTGAAGACTCTGGCCATTAATCTTCTGACTTCCATACAGCTTTCCTAATGTCAATAACATCATCTAATCGTACCCAAATCTTAAGGTAAAAATGAGTCCCAGTAATAAAGGGGTTAAAATTCTTGGTTAACACACACACACACACACACACACACACACACACACACACACACACACACACACACACACACAAGGCTAACAAATACATCGGCCATTTATAGTCACAACAATTTAAACTGAGACTTTTGTATGACCTTGAGTTTGCCGGGAATTCTACCACCATTGACACATCTCGAGGTCTCTCTCTCTCTCTCTCTCTCTCTCTCTCTCTCTCTCTCTCTCTCTCTCTCTCTCTCTCTCTCTCTCTCTCTCTCTCTCTCTCTCGTTGGTGGAGGAAGCTCAAAGTCACAGAAAAGTGCCTGTTTAAATTGCAGAGACTATAGTGTTGTTATCTGCTTCTCACGCAAGACACAACACCGCGCCACATGATCTTGAAACAACCGCAGAACCGACCCAGCCCGGCCCGCGTACATCGTTCCCATTACAATGCCACCTTCCATCATCCAAGACACACAATTTTCATTACACTGCCTTCTTTATCCTACCATTCCTTCTACACCGTCACACAAACACCATCAGACCATTGCCGGCCCCTTAAATGCTCCTCCTCCTCCTCCTCCTCCTGTGACACTCAAGGGAAGATTTACATTCTCTAGACAAGAATCAGTCATCGTTTTTTGTTCCTTTTTACGAGTAATAATGTCACGACACATCATCCTTGTCAATAATGTTTTCTCCTTGGGTATCTTTTTTGTAGCTCTTAATAATGATAATGGGGGATAAAAGAAGGAAGGTACATACGTATTGCAGTAAAAGAACCACTTGAACTTTCATATTGAGAGAGTAGTGAGAAGATGAGTGTCATGTGCGTAGAGTACAAAAGAAACATGATTAAATAAATAGAAGTAGGACAAAAACAATAAAAAAGCAGTAGTAGTAGTAGTAGTAGTAGTAGTAGTAGTAGTAGTAGTAGTAGTAGTAGCAGCAGCAGCAGCAGCAGCAGCAGCAGCAGCAGCAGCAGCAGCAGCAGCAGCAGCAGCAGCAGCAATAGTAGTAGCAATAATGATGGCGGTGGTGGTGGTGGTGGTTGTTTTATTGTTGTTGTTTTTGGTGGTGGTGGTGGTGGTGGTGGTGGTGGTGGTGGTGGTGGTGGTGGTTGTGGTGGTGGTGGTGGCGACGATAGCAGCATTAACTTAAGCGAAGCTGCTCAACACTGGTGGTGAGTATTGCCTCCAATCTGCTGCAGCATTAAGCCAGAGGGAGTTCACGTGATCTGGCTCATCGTGGACCTTAAGCCTTCTATGCAGATTCGCTGTAGGCCAAGGCAATGGTGGCGCCCCGAGGAAAGGCAAGGGCGAGGGGTGCGGGTCTGTATTACCATAATGCTCCACACCAGTGTAGACGTGACTTGCCCACAGATCCAATATATTCCCACTGCCTCTACACTCCCGACCGCCTCAAGGATCGCTGAGAGAGTATTGTTTCCTAGAACGATTAATTTCGAAAAGATTCACTGTAAAATACATGAAAATTACACACATGTATACAAATATCTGGGGAGCCATTCTTCTCCTCGATATTCATATTAAGAGAAATTGGATGGAAAGTCAACCATGATCACTTCCTGAGGCCTTCCGCTCTCACGCCAGACTGCGGCCTTTCATCCCCCCCCCATGAGTGAGAGAGTGAGAGGGAAAAGATGATGAGGCGGTCTGATGGATTTCGATTCCATGGTGAAATCGGCTTGAGAGTGGAAGAGAGTTTGGTGGCAATGCAAGGAACCACACCAGGCTGCGGAAGGGGAGGGTGGCGGGCGTCTTGAGCTGTGGGGGTCTCAAATGAAAACACTGCTGCTGATCTATACGCATCTTAATCAACGTTGAAGGTTACTGAATCACTCTCTTTTTTCTCAGTCATACATTCTCCTCTCACACGTAAACGAGGTCCTGAACAGCGGGTCTGACCTATACACATCTTTATTTACGTTGAAGGTCACCGTGTTTTTTTCTTATCTCTTATTCCCTTCCCTGCAAAGACTACAAAAAGATAACTTCTCACAGGAGGTAGAAAAATGCCCGGCCCACTCCCGTCTCCCTCACATACCTTACATTTGCTACGCTAAGTTTGCATTTAATATTCACGTATTCATTGGTCTAATCACTGGCGACATTCACGTTAGTTATTACAATATTCTCTCTCTCTCTCTCTCTCTCTCTCTCTCTCTCTCTCTCTCTCTCTCTCTCTCTCTCTCTCTCTCTCTCTCTCTCTCTCTCTCTCTCAAGTTATCATTCTACAAAGTACTGAGCCGTTCCAAGAAGAAGGGGAGAGAGAGAGAGAGAGAGAGAGAGAGAGAGAGAGAGAGAGAGAGAGAGAGAGAGAGAGAGAGAGAGAGAGAGAGAGAGAGAGAGAGAGAGAGAGAGAGAGATTGGTGGATTTTCGATACTAATACCAGAGAAATATTGAATTTTAGTTAAAATCATTCAGTCTTTCCATATGATCCAAATTTTCATTCACTAAAGCTGATGCCGGAAGAGAATACAGTCAGTCAGTCAGTCAGTCAGTCAGTCAGTCAGTCAGTCAGTCTTTTGTTGTTAATATCACAGCAAAAACCTCAGGAATTAATCGAACCTTACACGTGTACGAAAAGAGGAATGGATTTGTACATTTTTTTCTATCGCTTTATTCTTTTTTTTACTTTTCTTTTCGACTAATGATACGTGGGAATGGAAAAGTCTGATTCCATTATTCATCCAGTGCTACAAGTGTACAGTCAACGAGAGCTGGTTGGCTGGTTGGTTGGCTGGTTGGTTGGCTGGCCGTGAGTTCCCAGCGGCAGCGTGAGGGGAGGGAGGTGTTTGCTGCCGGAATACACCAGGTAACTTTAATTGTTGGAAAGGGTACATTCGTCATTCCCCCAACTGTATGGAACATAGCTTGTGTGTGTGTGACTCAAACTTGCACCCCCATATTCTCTCTCTCTCTCTCTCTCTCTCTCTCTCTCTCTCTCTCTCTCTCTCTCTCTCTCTCTCTCTCTCTCTCTCTCTCTCTCTCTCTCTCTGTGTTTATGTGTACGTGTGTGTGTGCGTCTTTGCGCATGCCTAAACAGCGTAAGCTTCATACAAAATTTCACATGGAAGGTCTTATCTCAGCCCCACCCCTCATTACAATATGCATGTAACAAAGCTCTCGAGTCCACGACTGTTTTAACATTGCAAAGTGTCTGCGATCAGTTTCAGATCCTGCATGCTGAATACTAGGAAGGATTCAGCGCATGTAATATTTACCTTTGAAATTAAGACAGGGACTTTATGAGGGGTAATGCTGTACAAGTAACGGTATCTACTATAGCATCAGTGGTTTGTAAATTGTTTACTGTAAAGTCAGCACATTAGTCCGGCATGCAAAGAAAAAAAGAATATATATGGCAATATGAAAAAAATAATAATAATGACAGGGTGAATGGGATGAGAGAGAGAGAGAGAGAGAGAGAGAGAGAGAGAGAGAGAGAGAGAGAGAGAGAGAGAGAGAGAGAGAGAGAGAGAGAGAGAGAGAGAGAAAGTTTTTGCACCATACAAACACGGGACCCACTTTACACCAACCCTGATTTGTTAACCAAACTGGAGTCACAGCTGGTGAGTGACATCCACCTTAACTTAATTGCAACACCAACACCGCCATTCTGTCCCTTGCTGCATGCCGCCCTTATTAAGAAATTCAAGCCCTCTTCCACACCAAATGACAGCACCAAATTCTACTGGGACAACTTCTTTTATTCACCCATGGCAGTCCCACGCATGCGCCCAACTTCCTGTGCCGCCAATAAGAAGGCGCCACAGCAGACCACGCCTGAAACCCACATTTCCAACCCTCGACGTTCAAGGTGACACGATAAAATTCTCATTAAAGTGATGAAACTTGAGACGTCCAGATAAGTGGTGAGGTGTCCAGTTACCTGTGTGTTTTATAATAGGTTTCAACTCGTTCAGGTTTCCGAGATTTAATCTATTTCCTGTTTTATCATTTCTTTTCATTTTGTGTGCATGAAGCTATACATTGATTTACTTCTTGCACTTAAAGAAACCGTATTTTCTCTCCTATATGCACAATAAGTAACAATGAAACAATTCTAATTTCTGGAGACGATTCCTGATTTTCACTTTTTCCTACAACTTTCTTCCAAGCAAGGACACGACGCGTGGAGCGCACCAAGAGTGTTTACAGCGTCTCCTCTCCGCCAACACAAGCCAAACACACACGCACGAGAGAGAGAGAGAGAGAGAGAGAGAGAGAGAGAGAGAGAGAGAGAGAGAGAGAGAGAGAGAGAGAGAGAGAGAGAGAGAGAGAGAGCACGTCATCTTTCACTACAGGCTTTTTGGTAGTTGGTACGTTGTGCGAGTATTCAACACCCGAAATATACAACATGGAGTTCCACAGCAATTCTATTCCATCGAGGCACTGAGTGAGGCAGTCTGGTTAATAATTCAAGTCAGGGACCAGCGAGGCGGAACATGAGGGGATTCGGGACGGTAGTGGTTTGGGTCCCACGAGCCCTTCCTGCCTTGGAACTAGTAACCCTCAGACCTATTGTTCACGAGGCTTCATTCTCCTCCTCCTCCTCCTCCTCCTCCCCCTTTTCCTTGTCCTTCTTTCTCTCTCTAGGGTATTTCTCTTATTACCTCCTCATCCCTTCATCTTCTTCATCTTCCTCGATCTTTCCTCCAGTTAAGTAAGAACATTCTGCATCTTGAATTTATGTTGTATCTCTGGTGATATAAAGTGATGTTATATCAGTTTTATTTTTTAGATATGTACGTGAATGTTTAGTGACGGATATCTCTCTCTCTCTCTCTCTCTCTCTCTCTCTCTCTCTCTCTCTCTCTCTCTCTCTCTCTCTCTCTCTCTCTCTCTCTCTTAATATCATAGAAGGAAAATTTGAAGTCTCCCACGCGAGGAGTAAGACACCTGAACCTTAAAGTGAAAAATGCTGATGGGAATTCAATGCCATCATTTCTTTTCGATACAAACTTATTTTAAGAAATTTAGAAAAACAAAAGTTGTAAGGACTGTGGAGGAAAAGTTTGCATCAGACAATTTCAACTTTAAAACAAATATCGATTACACGCACAAAGCTTCACACACACACACACACACGCAAGCGGAAGGTGAGCATTCACTCCACATTTTCCAGGTCTTCCTACAAGCACAGTTCCATCCACACAGCGCGAGATGAAGCTTCACGGAAGGAAAAAAAATGCAAAATCAATGCGCGCTCATCCGCTTAAGGCTCCCCGACACCAGGCTCACCCCACTTCATCGCCACGCTTCCTCCAGGAGCCAGCGGGCCATTATGCTCCCCCACATGCTGCTCGTTCTTTTCTCACTTACAAGCCACACTTTTCCTGCGGATTTATAATATGAATAAAAACCATTTTCTGCAATGTGTTGTACTTCATAAACGTGAAGTAATGACGAGGATATTTCTAGATATAATCTGACTTTTGTATTTTTCTATATGATGAAAAAAAGGAAATAAACTTCTCTGCTTTCTATAGCTAAACTAAACCATTTGTTTCTAGTTGTTACAGGACATCGAACGTGGCATCTGATCAGGCTTGCGACATTTGAGGCGGGGTGGTGCGTGGAGCATTATCGTCTGCATCGGATTAGATACAAGGAAACCCAACGTTGGGAGTCTGTCGGTCAGTGACGTCTGGCGTAATGTATACGTTAGTCACCCAGGAGACAACTGCATCTATCTCTCTCTCTCTCTCACCACACACATCAACGGCTACGATACAATCTATACTGCATTGAGGAAGGATGGGAATGTCGCCTGTGAGGTCATGCAATAGCGGTATGGACATTTTGACTCTACGTGCGATAGCCGCCGTCTCGCCGTCTCACAAGTTAATGCAGATGGACGTTATAGAAGAAAACGGGACAGGCACCTGTGATGAAAAATATCGACATTCAAGTACTGTATTCGAAAGAACGGATGCAACATAAGTCAGGCACCACGCACCCCCACGGGAGGCGCCAAGAAGATCTGTGACCACCATTGCTTTTCCTTAAAGGTCTCCCGACAAGAAACAACCGCTGACCTGAGGGATGCTGGGAGAAAAATATCTTGTGGAGTCCAGTTGGTGCAACATTCCCAGAGCACAGCTGTGGTCACCACAGGCAGCACTAAAGTGTTCTTTATTGGTGCCTCCGACCCCTCACGCTGCATTACCCTGCCACCCTCCCTGGCCGTCGTCCTCCACGCCCTGCCCCGAAACTCATGCTACACAACACCCCCCCCAACACCAACACCACCACCCCATGCCACGTCCTTCACAATAAGAAAACATGTATCTCTCTTATAATTAATGGTCAAAAGATGCCGATAATGTATAAAATCACTTTTAATATTAACAGTGACAAATGATAAAATAAAACGTAAACCAATGGAAAGAATTCTATGCATACACATCTTCCCCGTCACCGTCACTCGGCCGCACCCGCTCGCATCCCAGCAATTCATCTCGCCTGAGTGTCAGAACTATCAAAACATTTCCGTGACGAGCGCGGCGAGCTCCTCCACACCCAGGCTTAAATTTCTCCAGAGTGTTGTGTTCTTTCTCCACAACACTTTCCTCCCTCACTCAAAATGTTCGTGTCAAGTGATAAATAACAACGTTACATGTGCTGATGCTCCTGATGATAATTGTGTTTTGTGTCATAATAATAACATAAAATAAACAACGATTATAACAATAATAATAGCAACAGCAGCAACAACAACAACAACAACAATAATAATAATAATAATAATAATAATAATAATAATAATAATAATAAAAATAATAATAATAATAATAATAATAATAATAATAATATGATAATAATAATGATAATAATAATAATAATAATAATAATAATAATAATAATAATAATAATAATAATAATAATAATAATATAATATTAA
>CM035198.1:17215845-17229619 GCA_020233015.1 Callinectes sapidus | reverse complement strand
TAATAATAACAACAACGACAACAACAACAACAACAACAACAACAACAACAACAACAACAACAACAACAACAATAATAATAATAATAATAATAATGATAGTAATGACAATGATATTGTTATTGTTATGGTTGTTGCAGCTGTTGTTGCATTTTGTTTTTATAGTTATTATAGTTATTATAACCATTATTATCATCATTATTGTTATCATTATCATTGTTATTGTAATTATTATTATTATTATCATTATTATTATTACTTTTATCATAATCATCATTATTATTATTATTATCATTTCTCTTACTATAATTACAATATTGCTGTAGTTATTATTATCACCATCATCATTACCACCACCATCATTACCTTCATCATTGTCATCGTTACTGTCACACTCCTATTATCACCGTACAAATGATGGGTTGTTTCAGAAAGAGTATCCGGTGTTGCCAATGCGAACCGTCCCCCTCACTATCACCATCATAATAATTGCCACCATCACCATCACCGCCCCTACTGCCACCACCACCATCACCACCACCACCACCACCACCGCCATCGCCACCACAACTAACAGGTTATGTTGGCCAGTGTAGGGTCGAGGATCCTCATTCTTCATGTTTCCTCTTGTTCTCGGCTTTGGTTCCGCCCTTGTGATGTCCTTTTTGTTCACCGTTCACCATTTCTCTTCACAAACTGACACGAATCTTTCCCTCCTCAGCTCCAATTTGTCGCCTAATTCATTGTTGTCTTTTTTCTTGTGTTTCCATGCGATGCAGATGATTATTTTCTTTCTCCCCCTTTAATTAAGCAGCACGTGGCATATTTTAGCATTATTGCAAACGTACGCGTTTCTAATCAGAACGCCAGGCAGGGAGATGTACTGATTGTACACATTTATCTTCAAAGATGTAAGATAAATAACCTCTAATTACGCTGCTATGTTTAATGCAAATCATTCACTCCTGTAAAACTGTATTCTCTTGATGAGATGCTCGCAGACTGGTTCAGAGATTGGTTTTGCTTCCATTGTTCACCCCCTTGTCCATATATGCGCTTTAGTTCATCAAAGAATTTCACTCCTGAAGCCTTAATACCGGGCCACATTTTTACCTTGAGTTTTAGGTGTGATGAGACGATCAATGACCAGTCTGTACTATCTTGATCCCCACGAGAGTTTCTGAAGTTATAGAAAATCAGCAAATAATAAGCAAAATAAATACGAAAATGAGTCCTAGTAATGAAGGAGTTGACGTGATATAAGTGAATGCTTCTCGGATTTCCTCCACACCCACCTTTAATATTCTTAACAAATCTGCTAAAGAAATAACCTAATGAGTTTCCTCGCTATTCATTGTCGCTTTCTTTCAATCTTTGCCTGGCGACTGTATACCGTCGAAATACTCCTCGTTGACGTGCCCCCGTGTTTTGCCTTACTCGGATCTCAAAACTCCAACGCGAGGCAGAATGCGAACAATTTTGGAGGAAAGAAGAGACACACTGCCGAACCTTACTCTTTCCTGAATGTTTATTTTCTGAGGTGCCTTTACAGTTGACATTGTTTTTACCTTTACAGTCGTCACGCGTGTCTCTATGCTTATTGTTTCAGTCAAAGATGTGTGTGTTTGTTTTATACTGTAGTGATTTATTTTTCACTGCAATACCAAATTACAAAACTTATATCAAAGGTGAACAGGATGACTAACTTTATCAGTAGGTAATGTTATTTAAAGTATACAATTGTCACTCGATCAGTGTTTTATCTGATTCCTATCAACTCAATAGACGTAAATCTGTGCTAAAGTACATCGACATTACCAACAAAAGTTTAATATTCCACTACATTCTATAATTAACATCAAAGCAATGATTCCAAATATATTTTCATAGGTTTTCATGTTTATGTTCAGTCCATATTATTTTTGCAATACTTTCCCTCAAATATTAGGTTTATAAGTAAAACCTTTATAGTCGGTTCTCTCTCTCTCTCTCTCTCTCTCTCTCTCTCTCTCTCTCTCTCTCTCTCTCTCTCTCTCTCTCTCTCTCTCTCTCTCTCTCTCTCTCCATGAATAATTCCTTGAATTTGTAACAACCACTTTCCTCTTGCCTACTGCTTTCCCGTGCATCTCTTTACCACCCTATCTCGCTAAGCTTCGCCTTTCCCTGGAACTGCCCACCCTCTTGAATTATAAGCTCTCCTTTCTTTACGATACAAACTTTATATACATACTCTCAACATGCACTCTCGCTTTACTTGTTCCCAATATTTACTACTTATCCTCCCCAACCTTCCTCTATCCTAATGCCTGTATTGGTAGTCATCTGCAGCTCGCTCGCTCTAGTAGCCTTTTTGGCCTCACCCCTTGCACCTTTTGCTCCTCTCCAGCACATCAGTTTTAAGACCATCTCACGTGCATATCAGTGCGATGAGGTGTAGTACATTGGAAACTCATTCAGAGCCTAAGGCAAGTTTGCAATTGACATAATCCTTATATTCCTTTCATTATGCTCTCTCTCTCTCTCTCTCTCTCTCTCTCTCTCTCTCTCTCTCTCTCTCTCTCTCTCTCTCGCTCTCTCTCTCTCTCTCTCTCTCTCTCGCTCTCTCTCGCTCTCTCTCTCTCTCTCTCTCTCTCTCTCTCTCTCTCTCTCTCTCTCTCTCTCTCTCTCTCTCGTGTGTTTGTGTGTGTGTGCGTACTCACTGTGCAGACGACCAACACGAACAATACAGCGTTACCTTACTTATGCCGTATGTTACCTCCACTTGATATATGTATCCGGGGAGTAACATAATAACGCACTGTCAACTGCTGACTCCCATCAAGGAGAGAAAATTGTCTGCTATGGAACGTGAGAGGAACATGAAACGCATCATCACACTTCGCCTGGGAAACTGTCTGCGTATCGAACACCACTGTTACAGCAATTAATTACATCTGTGTGATATCCTCTCGCAACAGAGGTTACCCAATAATTAATGATTACTCTCCTCTTCCGAATCCCTGCGCCCTGCCATGATACGATTTACCGCTACGATAGCAGCCTCCGTGTCCCTTTACGGTGCTATCAAAACCTTTTATCTTTGATAAATTTCCTATCAGTTGATTAACCTGAGTCCAAAGCCAATCTCCCTCACATTCAATTCCCTCGTCCCAAAATGTGCACTGCACCAACACACCAGTCAAAACCATCGAAACTGAATTTTACACATAATAACCCACAATTTGCACTCTCCCTTGCTCATATGCTACCCACTCACCCAGTTCCTGTGCTTCTCGTGCTCTTTCATTTTCAATTCCAGCCACACCATTCACCACCATGTCTCTGTTCTGTCTCACTTCTATTCATATCCTTTTGAAAGCCTATATAATTATTTTTCTTATAAATATTGATTCATTTCTGCCTCTCTTCTATTCATTCATTCATTTCCTGCTCCTCACGTCATCCATGAATCTGACTTTATATTTCTGGAATAGATCTCAATGTAAATATTTGCACCAAAGAAAGAGGCAAGATATGACGATATTCAATGAGATCTGCTTAAGCAGCTGAGACAAATGAAAAAGCCTCCAGAAAACCAGATATTTATATTCAATATATTTCAACTTCTGAAGAAAATCATGGGCTTACACTAATACAGAAAATTATACGTCTAATAGTCACACGAGTGAAAAGTAAACCAAAGTAATTTAGTATAAATTCGAAGAATTTACAAGTAAAGTATAATTGTTATCTCTAGTCATGTAAGAAAATAAATAAAATGATAAAATATTGGTACAAGGAATGTGAGGGAAAGAATGATGAATGAAAGCAGAAACAGAACGAAATACATATAACAGGAAAGACCAAAGGAAGGACACCAAACACAGACAGCAAGAATAAATAGCAAGACCAACGAACATAATACTGAATGCATACATAAGCAGACACTGGACAATAGAATAAAGCTTTACAAAACAATAAGCATGATTAGAATGTCTACAAATGTTGAGAAAATAAAACCAAAAATAAGGAAAAGGCAACTTGTGTCCGACGAAGGCTCTTAGCTTAAAGTGAATACTAATTCAAATTCCACTTGATTTTCTTCTTTGTCTGCAACATACGCATACTGAGTGAATACTGTATAAAGAAATAGGCTGGGGAAGCCTGCAACGCAACATGAAGTATCTGTCTTCCTTGAACTGTGACATGTATTTTTATATGGAAGGTACTTGAATCCCTTCACTTCATGACGCTATCCTCCACCCACCCCTAGAAAATCAGTGACTCATAGAAGTGAGTGGGGGAGTTGCAATGTACGACCCTTGGATAACACTTCCTGCTCTACTGACGTTGTTTGGTCTGCTTTCCTGAGGCTGAAACATCTCCCTATGTGGAAGTAACAGGAGTTGCCTGACCGTTATTGCTACGCTTATACTTCGATGGATTTTGTAAAACTAACGATCAAAAATTGGAAATATAACGGTACAGGACATTGCTCGATAACGTAGTAATTATGAACTACCACGTTCGTGTCAGTTACAAAGCTGCTTGCTAAAATACAATAACATGCAACATATCAGAGCTTTATGATTTTACATAAGTGAGGAGTAAATACACAAACAAAATAAGTTTTCAAAAAGAACTGCAAGTGTGATCATGAAAAAATAATGAATAGAGAATAGCATGTTGGCATTATGTAACATATTGTTATTACATTATTAACGTCTCCGATAACATGGCACAGTATGGACGAAGACTGAAAAAAAAACTTACGACGCCGCGCCTGAGGTGAGAATGCTTCCCTTGATATTTAACATTGGTTTTCATTATCATCACAGACTCCCCACATGTCAAGACGTCCTGTAACCAAGCCATGGAACTGGTAACTTGCAGCATGGCATACGGACCATTACAATCCAAGGAATCTGTCTACCTGAATGCTTGGCTAACTCCTCCGTGCATACTGATGTCAAGTCTGGTCTCATTAGGGATACAAACCCCGTGGTTGACACAAGCCGCAATGCAGGTGTGGCGTCTACTGCATGGTCACTATTGGTTTATATCTCACGTTCAACGTTCGTCTTGACATGAAGGGAAAGCAAAATGGTGCCCAACACTGCGACACAACTACAAAATTAACGATCGCCTAAAAGTGTGAAACGTTGTCAACCACGTTTTCTTTCCTTTTTAAATTCTTGGTCAGCCTTTGTCGAAAAATTTTTATTGATGTTATTGATAATGATATTACTCAAGCTACAAAAACAATGATGGGAGTTCTGTTTCAGTTAATAACCAAGAGCGAAGAAGCAGCAAATCCTGGGCAAGAAATGAGTCAGGAAAAGACAATGAAAGAAAAAAAACTTAGCAGTGTATGAAGAAAACGCATGGCGTGCTTTAAAAAGTCTTAGATTTATGCTTTTTACTTACTTACAAAACTTTATAACCAAAGTTCACCAACGTGCTTTGAATATGCAGCTCAGAAAAAAAAGGACACAATATCGGAAGAAAAAGAAAGAATCCGTCCAACTCTTTCTAGCAAAAGGCAAAACGAGTAAACGTTCAACACCAAAAAACAAGGATTTCATCGCAGATAATATTAGTGCAGCAGCAGCAGCAGCAGCAACAGCACCAGCACCAGCACCAGCACCAGTACCAGCAGCAATGATATACATTATTATGCATATATATCATTATGGTGACGCTTACCATCATTATATGAGTACAGTTAACAAACTATATAAAGATTATAATAATCTAATGGATCAAGGTCGACTACTTTATTTCCCTGACAGAATGCAGCGAATAGCAGCCAAAGACCATCGCCATCACGTTTCCGCTCTGAAGAGACCAGCCAAGAAAGGGTGGAGTGATTGCGATCATAGTGAATAGCGCCGATAGCAAAGCCTTACAACAGCTGCACTTTGGAAGTAAGTGGCTCGCGGCTGTAACAATGCAGGGCCATCAGTCCAGCACCAACGAGAGTCGCGCTACCTACTGCCTTCATCCACGGCTGCCTCTTTCCTGCACACCATCAGCGGGCCAAAATCCGTCCATCACATCGACAACAACACGCCGCGTGGATATCCCGATACCCATGGGAGGAGTGGCTGCCGAGACACAATCATAAAAAAACATAAGAAAATGAGGGAAACTGCAAGAAACCATTAGACCTATTCGTGGATATCTTTATGTGAACACCTCTGCCTAATCCCACCTATCACACACACTCCAGCACATTACACCTCTGTCCCGGGCAGATAACACACCTCCTACGCAATGTACTAGCCTATGTGTACGACGGCGACTGTCCTGCATCAGTCAGTCCCCATCAGAGTCTGGAGAGCAAACCAACTATTGGTGGATTGACTTTGGCAGTGTTGCTGGATGCCGGTGTAGGAGGAGGTGAGAATTGGAGGTTGATACAGTAGGGAGGGAGAGAGAGAGACAGAGAGAGAGAGAGAGAGAGAGAGAGAGAGAGAGAGAGAGAGAGAGAGAGAGAGAGAGAGAGAGAGAGAGAGAGAGAGAGAGAGAGAGAGAGAGAAACCAAACTTATGTCCTAGAATTTCACCAATACAATAGCTAAGTTTCGATGACACAATTTTGTAAGTGATTGCAATAATAATGATGAGTAACTTTCAATGTTCTACATAAAAATAGTTACAGTAATGATATTGTATACTGAAACGTGATGGCGTATACATACATTCTTTTGATGGTTAATGCTCCATATTTTCCCTTTTGGCTAAAGGGCCGTGGCACCTTTTGTTATTTGTTCTCGTATATAACAGTGACAAAATAATATAAAAAAATATTCGTTTCTCATTTTACTAATATATATTTCATGTAGATTTTCCTGTGTTACGTGACCTGTGTTACCCTACATTCCCGTCCCCATCCACCAGTCAGCTTAGACTGAAGTTAAATTTGAAAACAAACGAAGTAGCCTTGAAGGACAACGGATGTGTGTCTTCAGTGGTCCTATGATGGACTAACACGCTTCAGCAATGCATGAAGGTGCAATATACACGATAGAACTGCCAACTGGTGCGTCACTTTTACATAAACAATAAATAAACCCACAAAAACGAAATATTACAAAAAATAAAACAATATCCCTTAACCACCATTTTCAATTTTGTTTTTTCCTTCCTTTCCGAGTCAGTGCACCACCACTACTATTGAAGGTCAACTATTACGATTTCATCACGACTGTCAACTTTCAGCAAGCCGTCAATTATTCACTGAGCCACCACTGAAGGATATACACTTGGCTGCGATGTGTGTCGTTTCATTAGCTCAGATTCATCATGACAACCGTAAACTCATGGATCTGATGATGAGGTGAACGACCTAACGCTTCACAAATAGACAAATAGAACTCATCTGTAAAGTATCGCACAAAATAACCAGGAAAGGAAATGTCAGATGTATTAACGAAATCCATTAGATAGTAAAGCTGAAAAGGCAATTGGAATAGAGTAAAAGGGAAAGGTAAAGCTATCAGTACAGGTCTGCAGCATTTACCTTATTGGAAGTCACCATTACTGATCTACTGTCGCTACTACTATTGTTACTGCTGCTGCTGCTGCTTTTACTACTACTATTACTATTACTACTACTACTACTACTACTACTACTACTACTACTACTACTACTACTACTACTACTTCTACTACTTCCCCCCCCCCTCCCTCTCTCTCTCTCTCTCTCTCTCTCTCTCTCTCTCTCTCTCTCTCTCTCTCTCGTGTGTGTGTGTGTATGTGTGTGTGTGTGTGTGTGTGTGTGTTCATATAACTCACTTTTCCCTCCCGGGCAGCCGTCGTCCAGTTAGTAGCAGCGGCCAGTATGAAGGTTAGGCCACAGCGGAGCGCAACCTTCCAAGGCCGGGGCCGCTCCACCTCACTACGGACCCTGAGAGACCGTGTTTGTACGCCAATTAGTGCTTGTGTTTGTCAGTGTTTATCCATCTGTGCTGACTGCGATGAGAGTTTAGGAGAGTGTATATGTAACGCCTGTAACTTAGGAGAATAGCAAAATGGGAGAGAAGGAAAGGGAGGAGGGAAGAGAATGAAGGAATGAGTGGAGCATGAAGATGAGAGGAGGAAGGGTGGAAAACCGGAGGACGAAAAGGATGGAAGAATGGAAGGATGGCCGGGCGTCGGGAGATTTAATTAAGAGAGCACTTGCATC
This sequence comes from Callinectes sapidus, assembly GCA_020233015.1. Lineage (NCBI taxonomy): Eukaryota > Metazoa > Arthropoda > Malacostraca > Decapoda > Portunidae > Callinectes > Callinectes sapidus. The sequence goes on along the minus strand of CM035198.1, from coordinate 17,221,453 downwards.
TCCCTCCAGCTCTCTGACTCGCCTGAGGGCCGCCTTGCCTCTTTTCGAAATAAGAGTTGCTATTCCTTTTAGCTTCCACTTTTCAAGGGTATCTAGCTGCGTGCCTCAAGAGTCTTTAGCCCCGTGGCTATCACGCTAAACAAGATTACACACACTCTGACAGTATGTAGTTCGGCTCTTTTTCTCCTCCCTTCCCCCTAAAAATAAAAGGAAGTCGGCCTTTTTTTTTTATCTGCAACGTTATGGTGATGGCAGAGGAAGCAAAACTCACATGTAAAGCGTGACGTGAATACAGTGTTGGACCTGCCAGGACCATATACAAGGCTTCTAAAAAAAAATGGCGTTGAAAAATAAAACACTTCCTCCCTTACCAGAAGTAAAGGGTTAAAGTCGTACCTTCAAAGCAACCAATCAATTGCTTGCAAGAGAGAGAGAGAGAGAGAGAGAGAGAGAGAGAGAGAGAGAGAGAGAGAGAGAGAGAGCGCTCCAAACCGTGTTCGGAGAAAAGGTGACCTGACGCTGGCCGGCCTGTCATCACCTCCCGTGAGTCCGATAGGTTAGTGTGGCGTGGGGAGATGCGGTTCAGCGACATGCTGGATTGATTGTGTAATAACGAACGAGCGCCAGCCGTGTCCCACCCAACACCTGGCCCGCCACCAGACTGCTGCTTTAAAGTGAGGATCGAACTACTGTCAACTGCCTCTCCCTCAAGTTTTAATGAGAGAAGCTTCACATCAAGACAGATTTTACTTTATAGTCTAACGGACGAGAGAGAGAGAGAGAGAGAGAGAGAGAGAGAGAGAGAGAGAGAGAGAGAGAGAGAGAGAGAGAGAGAGAGAGAGAGAGAGTGCAAGGGCACCTCACGACAACAGTAAACAAATGAACAGCGGAAACGGCCAGAAGGAACAGGTCCTCTTGAAGATCCCAAGACAATAATACATGCGTGGCCCACCCTGGCCGTCAGGAAGCAGGACAAAGAGCCGCGGCTGACGGGAGGTGTTGATTGATGGCAGGGGTAGCGCTCACCTGCCTAATGGTCTCACACGGCTGGTATACGAATATCATACCATAGGGATTCACATAATTAAACGCATTAATTTCCTGTAACGAGCCTGGGATAACGAGGCATGGGAAACGCACTACAGAGAAAGTTATACCTATGACTATCCCAATAATAGAAGGGGAGACCAATGAGTGGTTGTTAAGTTCATTTCACTTCGTGTCTTTCCCTTATATCATTACTTACAAAGGTTGATTCTAGTCTCCTTTTTCTGCCATTACATCTATCAAAGAAATGCACGCTGTAGATCATTTCTTTGCGAAACACACACGAACACACACACACACACACACACACACACACACACACACACGAAGCTCAAATCATCCACATAATAGGCATGGCTCTGAAAGATAAGACAGTGATGAAAAGGAAGAAAAATCATATTATTACACTATATTAAAAATGCATAGATGTTTGATGTGCCCTACAAGGAGGAGCATGAAACACGCGTCCCAACAAGACAGGGATTGTGTCAAGCTGTGTTGAGCGGCAACGAGGATCGGATCTCCAGTCTACATGCTGAATACTAACGGGAAAGTGTAAATACCAGAAGAGACAGACAGGCCCACCACTGCCAACCACACGCTCATGCTCGCTCACCTTACGTTGTTTACTTTATAGTTTCTTCACTTGGGTATGCATTACTATGGATAAAAAAAATATTGTCATATCTTAGAACAAAAGGATATTTTAATTGCATTTAACCATTTACCTATTTTCATTTGTATATTTTTTGGTTCCATTTTTATGTATTTGTTTTTTATCTACTTATTCATTTGTTAATTTATCTATTTTTATTATCATCACAATTATTTTTTTTCTACATACGAGAAAATAGAACACTAGAGAAACTGCAAGAAGTCAGTATACTTTTAAATGGCAGTCTCAACCTGTCACTTCTGTCCAGAAACTTCTTTCGTACACCCCTATTAGTCGCCACCTGATGTAATCACACCAGTGTTCGCTGTTATATATGTACCTAGCTATCATAAGGATTTTCTCTGCGTAAATTACGTACTTTGAACTTATTAATTTATTTGTTTTATTTAATGTAAGTCTGGAGATCAATAAACAAGTTACATTGTAATAATACAACCTGCCAATTTTCATGTCGTCCGCCCGCACGTTTACAACAGTCAATACTAATTCCATTGTCTAAAGAATTACTGTATATCAAAATTAATAATGGTACTAGAATTCATTACTGAGCCATCCTATTAGACAAATATTGGCCTGATTTACATCTATCAACTGGGATTTTCCACTGCTTGTTACTAAAGTATGATTTTCCAGGATAGAACGGCTCCATCTATTATAATTTCTCACATTAACTGGTGCCTCATCATTGAATCATAATAATGACAACAACAAAATAATAGTAATTAAAACACGAACAAAAATAATTATGATGATAATATAATAATAATAATAATAATAATAATAATAATGATAATAATAATAATAATAATAATAATAATAATAATAATAATAATAAGAAGAAGAAGAAGAAGAAGAAGAAGAAGAAGAAGAAGAAGAAGGAGAAAAAGAAGAAGAAGAAAAAAAATATAACACAATATTTCTTGGATCTAGAAATATTCCTCAAATACATCTATCTTACAGTGGGTGTTTAGGTGTGAACGCCGCTGTGATTCTTCTTCCCAACGGTCTGCCATTTCTGAGTACATCATTGTTTTTTATATAATGATAAACTATGACATGAATGTCTCGTTTCTTTAGGAATAAGAAAATTATGACAGAGGTCACTGATAACCCTTTCAGTACAGGGACGCATTTTCATATTTATTCTGTTTATTATTTGTCGATTTTATACAGCTTCTGAAACTCATATGGGGAATAAAATAGTACAGACTCTGATCATTCATCTTCTGACCTCTATAGATCCATCCTAATGTCAAAAAAATCGTCGAATTACACCAAAAACTCGAGGTAAATTGTGCCCCAGTACAGAAGGGGATAACAGTGTTCTATCCCTGCCAGGCGCCTTCGAGCGTCTCACAGCAGTAAAGAAAGGACACGCGTAAGCCAAGAATAATATACATTTCTTGCAAGGAAAGGTCAACAGAGGAGCTTTATTGAAGGTGATGGTATTCTCAGATCATTCCAGGCGCGGCGGCGCAAACATCTGTGGAAGCGGAGTGGAAAACTGAATTTATACACGTGCCACACCTAAACGCTCACCACAAAGCGGTGCTACAATACCACTCCTAACCTCTTCCCTCTCACTCTCTCTCACCACACAGGCAGTCCAGGGTCCAACTTCCTCGTTCTCCCATTGCCAGCTGGACATACATTTTTAACCATTCACTCTCCCTACACTTGAAACAGCAAAAGAAAAAAAGGGAGGTGTTGAATAATTTTCTTCAGTAATACTTCTGTCATCTACAAACTGTACCCTTCATGAATCTGAATACAAAAAAAGGAGAAGTACAAGAAATTCTAATGTCAGTTTTAACAAATATCAGTGACGAAGACAACACTGGTAGCACTTCTCTGAGACGGGAAAAAATGGATGCTAATAGAGAAGTGAAAAAAAAAAAACGTTAAAAAGGTAAAGGTTAAATAGAACAAAACTCGCTTAGATGCGTGACAGAACAGAGGTAGATGCAGTGAATGACAATAATTCAGAAGAGAAAAATATTCACAAAAATACATGTGTGCAAGTGCATGTGTACATAATATGTATGTATGTATGCATAATTACATGGATAAATAACATGCATATCTTAATTTACATACACTTTTAATAACATGTTTATTTTTTCTCCGTTCAGAGCACACCATCAGGCTTGGCGTGGGTGGTGGCTAGCCCAGGTAGTGCCGGTGGAGTCACATGTTAACGGCGGAAGTTAACACAGCACAAGTTGCGACCAGAATGGATGGCGTGTTGGCCACTGCAGAACACGACAAGGTGTATCGAACGGCCCAGCTCTGCCTCTGCCTAGCATTCCTCTGTGCTCATACCACTATCCCTTCAGACAATTTCAAAGGTCTAGACCAAAAACAACAGAGTGATTTGAAATAGTTTATGTTGGATATGTTTCTGAATGAGTTCTAGCGGTCATTGCCTACAGTGACATAGTGATAAAATATGTGAAATATCATTCATGTCGTCTAAAGCATATTTAAATGATATTTCTAAATCAATCTTTGAACAATAAATTTATTGAAAATTTTATGATTTTCTACCGTGAATAAACATTACATTATAACTGCTTGACTTGCCAAACGCTTTTATTAAACTTTACAAAGTGATGCCATACAATCGACCATCGCAGCCGGTACCCTCTCGAAGCTACATGATGTTATTCCAGGTCTCGTTCAGCTGGCTTCACTCAGAGCAGCAAGGTGATACAGTCGATCACCAACTTGGAACATATTTACAACTCGCGAGGAAAGTTTTGACGAACTACTCACGATGACTATGCGTGCACTACTGCCGCCACTCCTTCAGCTAACCTAACACTTATTTGATTAAACTATCAATTATATATTTCATAGTCCTGTGCAAAATGTAATGCTTCAAAGTGAGCAGAACTTATTCCACGCGTATTTCTTACCGGATAAGAAATCAGAACACAGCAATCATAGAGAGTTTCCTTGGGACAAAAGTTCGCAAAGGAAGGCAAACTAATAACTGACAGGAACGCAGGTTTGACATTCGGTGTCGTGTCCAATTATTACAACACTCCAGGCGGGATGTTGACATTTCCCTTTAAGTCCCTCAGTGACTAGTGTCCGTGTGAAGGACGCCTCATTCTACCACACCCAACACTCGCATGTTTTGCTAAAAAAAAGAACAACTTGAGAGGCCGGCCATAATTTCTTCAGTATAAACATGACAACGTGAAGCAAAACAAGTCACCAGGGCGTTGTATAGCTTCACCAGGACTAGAAACACCAACAAGCAACAGTATATGCTATGTTGATTAATTTACACTCCAGTCTGTTCTATTGGACAGGAAGAGTAGGGCAGCGGGTGGCGCTCTCCTGCAGGTATTAATAACAGAACAATATCCACCCACGCCAACGTTAGCGGCGCCCTCACACAAAAGGCGTGCACATCAACAACAATGAAGCCTACTATGAATCCACATAATGATAATTTTATTAATACATAAATCCTCTCTGTATGGAGCTAATGTGCGTGGCTGCCTTGTGTATGTGTAAGGGAGTGGTTACTGTCCCATGCATAACTGAATCTAAACTTATTCACCGCACGAGTAATTCAGTCATACTTTTATTTTACTTTTTACTTCAGTGCTGCTTCATTTCCTGCCCATCAATACTGAAGGTTAAGGTTGAAGCTGCCTCGTTCGGAATTTGCTCATGTCTCGTACACTGTTCAACTGGTCTTGTCTTCTGTGATAATGCATCCCCATTCATAAACTATACATATTGTATACACATTGTTACTCTTATGAAAAGACATTTTACGTCCATTCATATTCACTCTTATTAACATATTCTTCAAGTATGTTATCTTTTATTCGTTTATATATATATGTATATATATATATATATATA
>CM035198.1:17178320-17185820 GCA_020233015.1 Callinectes sapidus | reverse complement strand
GTATGTGTTGTGGGGATGAGGTTCTTTGGTATCTGAGTGGCGATACACTGCAGCGGTTCCTCGTCTTCCATGAAGCTACGCTGCCTTTGACCACGCGAGGTAATTTCCTCTCAAGTCTGCACTTTATTGTATGTTATGAAAAGGTGAATTATTTGTGTATCGGGATGCTGGTGCTGCGTGAAATGAAACTCATAATTTTGTTTTAATTGATAGAGTGTAGTGCTGAGCTTGTAATGTTGCTTTGTAATGCTGATAGAAATGGCGTCATCTCGTCTCGTGCACTGTTGTCAACGCAGGATAATTTACATTGCAAATTTGTATTGTCTTCGTCAGTATGGTAATTCAGCATTTCATTTATTTGTATATTTTATGAAGGTGACTGTAGTATGCCTTGTTGGATGCGAGTGATGCACAACACTAACAACGCTACAACATATTTCTCCCCACACAGTACTTTATAATCCATTGGTATTTCAAGAGAAATTTACTGCTCAGACTTGGAGATGACTTACAGCTCTCAGCTCAATATGATAATTCAGTCTTTTTATAGTGACTGTAATTCTTGTTGGACGTGGATAGTGTACAGCATAAGATATTTTCCCCCGAACACTACTTTACAACCTAATATTTCACAAGGACTTTACTGCCCGGACAAGAAGAGAACATACGGCTTTTAACTGTACGATCAGGGAAGTGAGCGGCGAGAAACGAGAGAAGAGGATGGATGGTTTTGCCTCGCGCGAGCCACTGTTGAGGCATCGTCAGGGGGGCCAAGAACGCATATCAGTACTGGAGGCTGACTGGCGAGTGAAGGTCTCATGGGGAATGATGATGTGTACGCCTGGGAAATCATAGCGAAGTTGGATTATATTATCTGTTTACTAGAGGGTGATGTCAATGTTTATCTTTCTTTGTCGTTCCTGCCCGGAGACTGAAAGGGAACATCAGAACAGTACAGTGTGCCGCAAAGGTGCCCAGTTGATGGATGGTCTCTATTACCGAAACGATTCACCAGCAGACTCTATGTAGTAGCATGTTTCATCCACACAGGACGTTGCCATTGCCTCTAATAAGAGAAACACGCAACCTGTACCAATCTCAAGGAAGCACTTCATGGAATATATCGGCAAGTAATGTGGTATTTTGGAATTCTGAGACAATAGTGTAGGAAGTGTTTTCTGGAAGGAAAGTTGTGAAGAGTATATACAATGTGCGTCTCCTTCCATGCTCTCTATTCATGTTGCGAAGTGTCTGTCACTGGTGTTATTGTCGCTAACTTTACAGGTATCACGGTTGTCTTTACCAAATGAAATGGGAGTCTAGGAATAACTTTTACAAACATAGAGCCATTGCAACTAATAAACACACTCAAGTGTTTTGGTGTAAAACTAGGTTTGCCTTCTATCCGATCAACAAAGTCTTACGACAGTCAAGTCCTAACTATGTCTATTTGTATACCCTTCTGTCTGTATCTGTCACTTCTCTTTGTGTCTGTCTGTCTATTTATACTGAAAGCTGCATCGCTTATTATATCGGATGCAACACACTTCTCAGAACTCTGTATACCATGTTGTTTTGAGAGAAGACTAAGGAGAGTCTCGCTAAGCTCGAGAATTTTGTGGCAAGAAATAGCAACTCGAGTGTCATAAGAGGAGCTGAGAGTCTGACACCGAGAGATGCTGAATATGGCTTACTTGTAAGAGGAGGCTGGGATTGACTTGAGTGTTACTTAAATCAACCCTTCCTTCCCGATGAGGAGGATGATGATGGTGGTGGTGTGGGTGCGTGCGTGCGTACGTGTGTGTGTGTGTGTGAGTGTGTGTGTGTGTGTGTGTGTGTGTGTGTGTGTGTGTGTGTGTGTGTGTTGCGGTCGCCTGCTGGTCACCCAGCCAGCCTATCCCTACGGAGCGAGCTCAGAGTTCATAGACCGATCTTCGGGTAGGGCTGAAACCACATCACACACTACACACCGAGGCCACAACCCCTCGACTTACATCTCGTACCTAATTGCTGGTAGGTGAACAGGGGCTAGATACACATTAAGAGGCTGCTTGCCCATTTGCCTTGCCGCGCCCGGGACTTGAACCCGGGTTCACTCGGTTGTGAGCCGAGCGTGCCAACCACTACATGCCACTACTACAACATGTGGTGTGTGTGTGTGTGTGTGTGTGTGTGTGTGTGTGTGTGTGTGTGTGTGTGTGTATGTGTGTGAATCATTGAACAGTTTTGAAATATGTCTTTCCTTTCTTAAGCTTGCCACCATTCTCTCTGTCTCTCTCTCTCTCTCTCTCTCTCTCTCTATCTCTCTCTCTCTCTCTCTCTCTCTCTCTCTCTCTCTCTCTCTCTCTCTCTCTCTCTCTCTCTCTCTCTCTCTCTCTCTCTCGTATACAACCATCCACACAACAAATATGAACAAAGACACTATATCTCGTGCACACACATCCACCCACCTACCTACACCCCCCCCACACAGCGCAACCATGCATCTATACCATGTTATTTCCATTGAATCATAGTTGCGTGAGGTATGGAGAGCACCAGCAAAGGGGAAGAGGAGGCGAGGCGAGGAGGGAAAGGAAGAGAGGTAAGGGGAGAATTTACCAGCTATTCACAGAGCAAGAAAACGGTGTACTGTATATTGTTATCTTGTAGCTGCCGCGAGGGATCATCTTTATTTGCATGACATAATTTAGTATCCATGTTGGGAGTGGATGTGGATTACGTATAGAGCAGTGAGTGGGTAACTGGGTTGAGTCTCTCTCGTGGTGCAGGGTGGGTATGTGTAATGATTTGTTGTGATTGTGGTGGTGGTGGTGGTGGCGATGAGTGTAGTGCAGCAAACGGAGGGGTTTCAATAGGTGGTTCCAGATTCGAACAATCCCCACCGCTTTGTCTATCCTCTCTCTCTCTCTCTCTCTCTCTCTCTCTCTCTCTCTCTCTCTCTCTCTCTCTCTCTCTCTCTGTTTGGTACATTAGGAAAGTTCGTCACAGGTAGAAAAAGAAAATTAAAGAAAAGGAGGAGGAGGAGGAGGAGGAGGAGGAGGAGGAGGAGGAGGAGGAGGAGGAGGAGGGGGAGGGGGAGGAGGAGGAAGGAGGAGGAGGAGGAAGGAGGGGGAGGAGGAGGGAGAAGAAGAAGAGAAGAAGAAGAAGAAGAAGAAGAAGAAGAAGAAGAAGAAGAAGAAGAAGAAGAAGAAGAAATAGTGTAGAGTTCTCTAACCCTAGTTATTAGTACTTGCTCGCCCTGACTGAGACTCTCACAGCGTTCTACAATATGATCCTTAATTTCCTGGGCATCTAAAGTTTTTTAATCTATCATCAACAGGAAGATTCACAAACATCTATAATTTCATAACCCTCTGAGTCTATTTGATCATCAGTATGGTCTCTCTCCCCAAGTCGCTCTACTGGTGATCTGGCTTGTCTTATTTTATCATGGTTACCCTTTTCCAGAAATTTTGGTGAGACTTTTATCGTTGCTATAGAGACGACAAAGAAAGACTATTATTGATTGAGAGGGAAAGGTTATGTCGTTAGGATGGGTGAGAGGAGGTGATAGAAAGCCCACTCGTATCCTCTTGTTACTTTCTCCCGCCAAATAGTAAAGCTTCGTGAAATTTAGGAGAGGAGGCGATAAAGACTGATTTGAGAAAGAGGTAATAAAGTATAAGGAATGGTAGATGAATGGAATAGACTTGGTAATCAGTATGCTATTGCTGAGTCAGTTGGCAGGTTTAAAGTGGTGGTTCTCAGTTCCATAAGTTAATGCACGTTTTCCGGAGCTTTATAGAAATTCATTTACCTTAGCTCTTCGAATGATTAATAACAACAATCGTCTTTTCTTGTTTTGAGACTGAAAATATATAAAGCTATCAGGCCCAACTTATAAATTATAGAAAAAAACAAAACAAACTCGGTCTAAATATATAAACAGAATAACAAGTCAATATAAACATGTATGTCCTGTACTAGAACTGCTATATGTAAACCTTCTGGCCTTTCGCAGCTTCCCCTATGGTATTTTGTGGAAGTGAGGAAGTGAGGCTCTAAAGGCTTTAGAGGCTGAGGTTATGATGGATCAAAGACACCAGCTGGTCCCTCTGGTCAACAGTCGTTTTACTGCCACCTTTATGTCTTTGCTCCGTTCATGTGAGTGGGAAGGAGCAAGGCTACAAGGCTGGATGGGGCTGTTGTTGGCTTATGGCGGGATAGAAAGCGGTGGAGTGGTGCTTGATGGGGACGCGCTGGTGGACCTGTAGTATGGTAGCGATGGGGAGTAGGGTGTGTTGGGAGTGTGCTGGCATAAAATGGGAATATGATGTGCTGTGAAAGGGGGAAAGGAAGTAGAGTTTGATGTGGTAGGAATATGGGGAAATTGAAAAGGAATACGAGTTGCTGGGAAGGAAAGGAGAGTTTTGTGTGGTAGGAATGAGGCGTGATGGGGAAGGTCGCTGCGTGGCTGGTTTGTACACTCCCTCCTAAAACGTAACTAAAGGGGAAATATATAATAAGGAAAGGCCACTAGTGTCTGTGTGCATGGCTGCATGACGCCATTCCACTGCCTGGTGCAGAAGTGTTCAGGCTTTGCAGACTTCCTCCCACCATCGCTAGATCTGCATTCTTGGCGAGGGGAAGAAGCCAGCTAGCGTCAGGTTTATATTACCGCTTTTGCTGCAATGTATCTTTTGCATGTTTTGTGGCGGAGGTGTGAGGGTTGGTGTGACTAAAGGAGGGAAAGGGAGGGAGGGCGGGCAAGTTTTTTCTCGTCAGTCTCCAGCAAGTCATAACTCAACTGTGGCAACCTTCAATTCAAGTCTCGAATCATTTCACTTGATTCTTATAGAAGTCACAAATTCCATAAATGAGGGAGAAATTGAATTGTAACACGAGGCCAAGTCACTCGGTTGTGTCCTCATCTTCCCGCCAGGGTAGAGTCAAGCCACGCAATGGTGCACTGGCTTGCCCGCCCCGGAGGCAATAGTTGGTGATGGTAATGTTTGGCTGTAGAGTTGACTGCACATCATCCACACCGCTTGTTTCCCTGCACGATGGCCACTTGGATGGCGTTTTGTTCTTTTTTCTCTGATCATGACTATTTTCAGAGGAAACAGGGATAATAAGTGTTTACTTTTTCATTGGTAATTTAGAACTTCCACTAGAGTCTATTAAAAGTGATGGGGATAGGACGCCCAAAGGTTTCAGAATGCGATCAATGGAGCGAAGAAAAGTAAATTTGTGAATATCCCTTGAATATTCGCTACCTCCTTCCTAAGACCGTGGGAGCAGGAAGCCGCTGCCAATGCCGCTGCCGTGAGACTGAAGGTGTGGGTGGGATGGGGACAATGGTGGAATCCATCTCAACTTTCTGGTTTGGAAGGGTACGTCCAGATATTACGGGATTGGGTTTTGTATTTTCTGATTCAGACTCAGAGTAGCGGCATGGGTCCCCGTCAGTAGTGTGTGCCAAAGAGTGTGGCTCAGGGCACGAAATGGAAGAAAAAAAAAGCGTCGCTCAGTACGCTTCAGCTCAGAAGATAATTATTAGAGCTTCCAGAAAAAAAGGCAAATTTAGTTTGGGAAATGTCTTTACGCTCTTTAAAGAAGATCAAGCAACTTATGAGCGGTGTGTGTGTGTGTGTGTGCGTGTGTGTGTGTGTGTGTGTGTGTGTGTGTGTGTGTGTGTGTGTGTGTGTGTGTGTGTGTGTGTGTGTGCATGATAAAAGATGCCGGTGAAGCAACAGGACGCGGCGTTGAGAGTGAGGCAGAGTCATCGAAGAGTTGCCTGGCGTGAGGACATGAGCAAAGTAAGGGGAAGGGGTAAGGTGATCTGAGGGACAAGAGAGGCCGGGTGTTGGGTGTTGGGTGCTGCTGTTTGTTGCTGGGCAGAGCGTTCCAGTGCTCCAGCGTGAGAGAGAACGCTCCCTCGAGGCTCTGGGATAATGTGGCAGGAAACACTGGAATTGCGAGGCTGAAAATGCCGCCAGCGATATGAATTAGATTTGAATCCATCCCCAGGGAAGAATCCTAGCTAATATTAACATTACTATTTTTACCTCCAACTTTAACTAATGGTGAAATTTCTCAACCTTGTTTTTCTTATTAAGGGAACTGAGCGGTATAAAATATCCAACATCTATTCGTGTAGTTGATTATGGATAGTAAACCATATCAGAAACCAGTGAGTGAAATCCGAAGCTGTTGTGAATTATTAGTGTTTCGCATAGCTTCATCCTTGCCTCGCTTTTAGCTGTCTGGCGATGCTTTCATTCCTCACTTGAGCTTGGCCTTTTGAACAGCATACTTCATAACGTACCCTTGACTCTCTCTCTCTCTCTCTCTCTCTCTCTCTCTCTCTCTCTCTCTCTCTCTTTCTCTTTCTCTTTTGCTCGCTCCTAATCGGAACTCACAGTATCTTTGGCAGTTATTTTTGGCTCTTTAAAATATTTGCATTCTTTCTTCGGGAGCGAATCAGGAGGGAGTGGCGGGAGGATGGGAGGGTGAGTGGGTGCCTAATGCTCTCTTGACCTGCTTCTCGCTGCTGGAAACTGATCCTTTTCCACCGTGAAACGAGAGCAGCCGCGTAATGGGTGTGTCAGGCGCCAAGGGAAAGAACGCCACCCCAAGATGGTCTACGTATATGCCTTACCTTACCTTACCTTACCTTACCACCACCACTACCACCTCTTTCACCACCACCATCACCATCTCCGCCTCTACCACAACCACCATTACCACGACCAGCAGCATCAATACCGCCTTCTCCAAGGTCGTTAAAGGAGGTCTACCATTACATATCGAAAATACTAGAGGGAGGTAAAGAAATATGTAAATGTGTATATGGATCGGTAGATGAATAGATATATACATGGATGCACAGAAAAGTAGATAGATGAAGAGGTAGATAATAGATGAATAGGAAGATACACTCGTGGATAGGTAGATAGATAGATAAATTGAGAGAGAGAGAGAGAGAGAGAGAGAGAGAGAGAGAGAGAGAGAGAGAGAGAGAGAGAGAGAGAGAGAGACGCACACACACACACACACAAAAGCATTAAAAGAGATTTGAATAAGACAGCTCGCAATATCTGTTTGGTGTGGCAATCTCGCCGCAACTGTATGCTCAATGATTCGTGCCTTATGCTCCGCTAATGACACTTGGGCCTGTGCCTTGAAGCACTTTAGGGTAATGTTCCGAGAGTGTCTTAATGGATGTGGCTCGTATCACTTTATTTTATCTTTTATTTATATTTATTTATGTTAGAGGGGAAGAACTGGCCAAGAGCATCAACAGCGATCAAACAAAAAAAAGCCCACTTATATGGCAGTCCTGAACAGGGTAGAGAGGGATAGTCAAAAGAATGTGATGAATGTCATGAAACATAGCTCTTAAATGGGTTCTGACAGAAGGAAATACAGAAACAGGTAGAGAGTTTCAGAGTTCACATAATTTGCTATTCTGGTAACCTTCCTGTCAGCGCTGTGTCCGAACGCTTGCATACTGTA
>CM035198.1:17165820-17173320 GCA_020233015.1 Callinectes sapidus | reverse complement strand
TTTGGTCTGGGGGGACGCTGGGTACGTATTTTGAAGCGGTTTATGATCCCACTAAGATTTATTTTTCAAAGGATAGTGAAACCATTATCCGGGATTTCGTGGCTGTTTTCTTTTTATTTACCCATTCAACACTGGGAGATATTTTTACCAAGAGTTTTGGGTGTAATTAGACAGTTTTATTGACATTAGAAAGGGTTTATGGAAGTCAGAAGATTAATGGTCAGAGGCGGTACTATTTTTAATCCCCTTATGAGTGTCTGAAGCTGTATAGAATCGACAAATAATAAGCAAAATGAATATGAAAAGCGTTTCAGTAGTGAGGGGGTTAATGATGGATTAGAGTTGTTAATTTGTTGCTAGCATTGCAAAAATATTCTTGAAGATCACAGTGACTTCGACTACTGCCAGCTGTAGGTTTGAAAATGTGGCGCCTTTTTTTATCATATCAAATTCTGGTTTTCGTAGGTAGTTTTCTTCTCATTGCTGATGCATATTCACTTTTCAATAATTACTACGTAGAATTGTGAAAAGATCCTTGAAAACTCTAATAATTTCCACTACAGCATGTTAAACGTAATGAAGAGTGTACTGCGAAAAGTTATGCTTTTTTTATAATGTTCATAATTCCAGCATCTGGGTGGGTTCAGTGTTGTTACGACGGAAAAGTGATCAAACCAAGACAACCCCTTCAAGAACTACATGGGCCTTTCGTAGATATTTTTCTTTCTTTATTTCCTATTTTTATTGGTGAAGCATTATTACCAGTTTTTTTCTCTTTTTTACTCCATTTTGTATTGCTTTTTATGTAAAATGGGGAAAAAATGGCCAAGGGTAACAGGAAGAGTAAACAGAAATAACCACTTAGTTACCAGTCCCTGTGCTTAATGTGGTCTGCTCAATAACAATGATGATAAAAAAAGTTTTGCCTTGGCCATCTAGCGTCAAATGTAAACTAGTCCCTCCATTACAGTATCTACCTTGAAAGTGTCCACATATATTTAATTCTAAAGTCACTTTCCATCACATCAACTGTACGCGCTGCTGTTATGAGGGACAGAATAGTTCAGCATTGCCTTTTAGTATCATGAGCGGCAGACCGGAGCTTCCATTATGGTCATGGTACTCGCGTGTGCATTTAGATTACAAGGTCACACCGCTTGACATTCCCCGCAGAGGTGTAATGATTAGTGAGTGACTCCCAGCAGTGGAGCGTGAGGCGGGGACGAGTTCTTGTTGGTACGTAACTGTTTTAGACTTTTTAGGTTCTCATAAGGACTACTTTCGATGGACGCAGAGATGAATAGTTGTTTTCATCGAGTTCTTTTATGTTTCATTTAATTTTCTACTGGTGTAAAATCCCTATACTGTCTCAATGGGATCATGAAAGTGTAGTTCTAATGACCATAATAATTTTCACTGCAATATTTAGGTGTATAGATGCTTGTTTAAAATATCTCCACAATTATAGATTCTTCCACGAATATCACAATAATTTGTAGTGTAGTCAGTTGAAGGTACAAAATTCTTGTTGAGTATATGCTATACAGAAACACGAAAAGCATCCCTTTGGCTAATTCTTTCGGACTTGCAAACGGACTGGGAAATTAATGTTTTTTATTATCCTTTATTGGCCTTGGCCAGCTTCCCTCTCTTCCATTAAAAAACAAACAAACAAAAACAAACAAATAACTTGCACTGTAGTGTGTTAACTGTAGCACGAGTAGAATATTGTAATACCATCACTAGAATAATGATCACACCCTTGAAAATCGAAACAAATTACACCAGCCACTGCTAAATGTAAAGACTTTTGGTTAAATCACATCTAGAATAATAATTTCCCTCTATTTCGTTCCTTTGATTGGTAAAATCGGGAACTCCTTGGCTAATTCGGTATTTTCTACTCCATTTTGACCTTAACTATTTCAAGCGGAGGTGTTCCCCGAAACTCTCAAATATCGATAGGCTATACGCTCTTTGGGGACTGGAACCTTTAATGAGCATATTTATTGTATATTGCCGTGTCGTTTCTATACGCCAGTCAACTCATACACAACGAAAAAAAAAAATACCCGATTTTTCTTTGGGTTGTCAATTGCTACATAATGAAAAGAAGAAGAAGAGGAAGAAGAAGAAAAAAAAAGAAAAGAAAAGAAAAAGAAGAAGGAGGAGGAGGAGGAGGAGGAGAAGGAGAAGAAGAAAGCATACATGAAATTTCCTTGGGCCACTCAACCCCCACAAAACGAAAAGATAAAAAAGTATCTATACTCTTATTCAAAGCTTCAGAGACAAGGCACTACAGTGTTTGAGTATATGGTTCTGGTGTCCCACAATAACACTACAATAATAATGATAAAAGGGAAGCACTGGGGTCCCTTACGTAAGCCGGTGCACTGGATAACCTCGTGTCCTTCCTCTCAGCTCGGCAAATATTGTGTGGAGAGCGCTCATGTTGAATTTGGCCGAGGTGCACAAAGGGTCAGGATCTCTGCGGTGCCATTGTTTACTTCCTGCGTGATCCCCCTCTTTCCTCGACCCTCGCCCCGCCTCGACCCACCGCTCCCCCTTCGCCCAACCCCCCCACAGCGACTCACCTCGAGTATTCAGACCAACGCACCAATTTCTTGAGGACGATGAAACGTGTTTTGTTGACCAAGAGCAGTACGATGGTGACTGTGTGTTAAGGAGGAGTAAGAGAGAGAGAGAGAGAGAGAGAGAGAGAGAGAGAGAGAGAGAGAGAGAGAGAGAGAGAGAGAGAGAGAGATGAGAGAGAGAGAGAGAGAGAGATTCTAATATGTCTCGTATTTTCACCAATATCCCAGTACCTCTTGAATTTTTCCGCTAGATTCAGTATTAAAAAATACACTTTAATAGAAGATACTACTTTTTATTAATATTTTTTCCCGACCGGTGGCAGGTTTTGGCCAGACAGACAAAAAGCTCTGACCAAAACTCTCGAAAATGTTGCCTTGATAACAGGAAATTAATATCAAAACTCGCTATCTTAATTTTGAGGCACATTCTGAAACATTTCGCCGCTTTATTTCGAGTCCCTTAATCTATCTAGTCTATTTTACAATTTTTTATGAAGAGTGGCCTTATGACTGTGGAAATTATTTGACTAGAAATCTTCATCACGAGTAAGACATACACCCATGGGAACGCAACTAATAATCTTTCTGAGCTGCGAAGCAATCTCTTATGAAAGGATGAAGCGTTTAGTATTATTGGCTCTTTATCTTGTCTGTTTGTGCACAAGATTTGTGACAAGACGGGTGTGCAGTAATGGCTCAGGTGGGAGAATATACCTTTACCTTATTAAGTGGTTGTGTTTATTATGATTGCATTGAGTAAATGTAATGCAACGGGAACGGAGGATAAATCATTGCATATATATAAACGTTGCATTTTAGCACCAATTTTCCCGCTCATGCAACCAGAGTAATGCATGTGTGAAATATGAAACATATCCCAAGAGACGTATTCGGCGATAAGACTTATTTCGCACAGCTCCGGTTCAGGGAAGAGACCGAGAACAGCAGTCAGTCAGTTTCGGGAAAAGAAAAGATGATACTCGCTTCCAACGAAATACACGTCACCAGGAGGTATTTTTATTGCCTGTGCCTTCCTGTGTTTGCCGTTGAGAGTTTTTACAGGAGCGAGAATGCATCGCGCGCCAGAGATTGTTGACGCTGCCGTCACTATACGGGTAGATATTGTAAACACCCTTCCTCTCCTCTGCCACCAATACAAACAGGAGGCATTGTTGCCAATATTTTTTTATGTAGGAAGGGAAATCAGGCCAAGGGCAACAAAAACGATTAAACAAAAAGGCCCAATTAAATTCCAGTCCCCGAGGAGGCCCGAGAGGGTTAGCCAAAATATAGGAAAAATGTCTTGAAACTTCCCTCGGTGTAGCTTTCGCCCCTCATATCTGATACTCGTGGTCCCTCACTTGCCCTTCACTTTGTACCCCTCCTCTCCTGAACATTCCCCTGCATGATTCAGAGGGGCTGTGCTATTGTGGCAAAGATGAGAGTCGCTGAGAGGGACTCCGTCAGGCATCTTCAATTTTTAAGCCTCTTTCTGCTGTTCCCAGATTTTTTATTTTTTTTAGTTTTTGGGTTTCCTCGGTCCACGGACGGTCTGCATCGCACGGATACCTCCTGTGATGGTCGTGCTTCCCAAACCTCGCCCCTCACTAACACACTTTATTCTGCGCTGACTCACATATATTTCACTAGTGTTCTTTAAAGCGACTACCGGATGGGACATTTTACTTATTTATTTCCTTTTAAGCTTCTCCGTCCTTTCCCGTCGCTTCTTGTTTCCTTGCCAAAGTCTCGCCGCCAGGACCAGCCACGACACGTCTCAGGAGGAATGGTCTTTGTCTGCGTCACACGTTTGAAGACCCTGTGATGTTCAAGTCTGATAGGATGAAGGCAAAATACTCGTACGATGAAATGCAGACTAATGAAAATAAGAAATATTCTTGATTTGTAAGAAAGTAGATCATTTCACGGTGCACCAGGAAGAGCCAACAGCCTGCATGTCCTTCACTAGAATTTTTTTCCTTGCTAACCTTTTTCTCGCTGCTATTTTTACACGTTGGAAAATTGTGCATGCGAGGGAGAGCGATTGATTTTCCGGGAGACGGGACCAGTTATCTTGCAGCCTCGCCGTCTGTACTAGGGCTGGCACGAGAGAGAGAGAGAGAGGGAGAGGGAGGGGGAGGGGAAGGGGGGGAAGAGAGAGAGAGAGAGAGAGAGAGAGAGAGAGAGAGAGAGAGAGAGAGAGAGAGAGAGAGAGAGAGAGAGAGAGAGAGAGGTTTAACCCATTACTTTCATACGAGTGGGGACAGTCAAACAAAACATAAGAAAAGAAAAAAAAAATAATAGTGTTCATTGTTAACAAGTACGAGAAAAAATCAAATCACACGCACACACCCCAATACCACCTCCCCCCCCACAGATACATAGATAGATATGAGAGAGAGAGAGAGAGAGAGAGAGAGAGAGAGAGAGAGAGAGAGAGAGAGAGAGAGAGAGAGAGAGAGAGGTTTAACCCATTACTTTCAAACGAGTGGGGACAGTCACGTGCCTTGCTTTCACCACATTGAAAGAAAACTTAACAATATGAAGAGCAAAAAGTGGATTCCAGTACATTCCTGCTTCCATTAGCCAATATTACCGAGTCCAGTGAATAAAAGCAACGAGAATGTCTAACCTAGCGCAACCTATTAAATTCAAAACCAGTATTTTGCAAAATTTTTGAATTGCTAAAAGAAATACATGTATCATTAAAAGTTATGGTTAGGTTAGGTTAGATTAGGTTAGGTTAGTTTATATGAAGTAAACTACCTATTACAAATCATACATTTCCCCTCCTACATAAGGAATGGAAGAATGACATGAGATTTACAAAGATTCTCTTATCATTGTATCTACCAGCTGTCCCGTGGTCAGGCAATCTCCCCACTGTCATAAGAAAAAAAAGCTCAGTAGGAGTTATGGAATGAGATTAAAAGGAAGGAAGAGCAGAATTCTTGTTAACCCCTTCAATACTGGGACACTTTTTTACCACGTGTTTTGGGTGAGATTAGACGATTTTATTGACATTTTAAACGGTCTAATGAGATCGGAAGATTAATAGCCTGAGTGTGTGGGCGTTTTAATCCCTTCATCATTTTCTGAATCTGTTTAAAATCGAGAAATAATAAGTAGAAAAAAAATTCGTCTCATTATTGAAAGGAGTTAAACTATCACTGGAATCATGGAAGGACTAGTTAAAAGACGAGTAACTAGTGGTGTAGAAGTAATCGCGATAGATAGTCAAGTTTCTATTGGTTTTTATATTAATGAGAATGTAAAATCCATGTTAAACCGCCACTAGAATCATGAAAACATTCCCGAAAAACTGAACGGCTTGCATTGTAAGAGTAATAACAATAATTGGTCGGTTTTCTCGTGTGTGTTGCTTCTTATGGTAATAGTATAGGTGTTTATTAACCATTTCAGTACCATACGCGTTTTCAGATTTATGCTTCTTACTGTCTATAGATTTTATAGAGCTTTAGAAAATTGTGTGGGGATTAAGATAGAAGAAACTGTGACCAATCTTTTCACTTCAATAGACATTTTCTAATATCAATAAAGTCATTTAATCATACTAAACACTCGTGATAAAAATGCATCCCAGTACTGAAAAGATTAAGCTATTATTACAATCATAATAAAAAAAACACCACCGAAAAGAATAGATTATGCTGTAGACGTAATCACAATAATTACTTAAATTTCCATGGTTGTTTCTCGTATCAATTATGTAAATATGTGTGGAACCACGAAAATACTCGTGTACAATACATTAACTTGCGCAACAGAATGAATCAAGACAATTCCTCTTTTCTATTGGTCCTTCTTATATTAACCTACGTAGAAATTAAACCGCGAAACCACGCAACCACGAAAACACTCTTGTTTAATAGATGAACTTGCACAATAAAAGTAAACGGGGAATAACTCATTTCTCCTGGTGCTTCTTATATAAATGACCTAGAATCCTTCCTAAACTACCTACGAGATCATAATAATGCTAATAACTTGGATAATTACTCGTTTCCTTTACTGTTTCTCATATAAATGACCTAGAATACGTCCCAAACTACCAATGGGATCATGAAAACATTCATGGAAACTCGAGTAACTTGCCCTGGAAGAGTAAACGCGATAAGACGCTGGCATTGTTTGAAAATGCGGCGGCACCAAGATCACTAAACTAGAGAACTACGGATAGAGAGTAATAGAATCTGCCAGAGAGGTTCCAAGGCATTCCCTTCCAGATGCCAACCCCCGAGGCCACATGAAACCGTTCGTACACAAAGGCGAGGGCGAGGCAGACAGGAACAATGAAGATACCAAGCAAAAGTAAAATGAAAATGAAAATAAGTAGATTATGAAACTGTAATTTCCTTTCTCTCTTTTTTCCCTCATTTTTGCTCCTGACGGTACCATATTGCATGGACACACACACACACACACACACACACACACACACACACACACACACACACAAGCAGGTTTATTATTAGGCCACTATACTTAATTAAAAGTCACATGCACAAGAGAGAGAGAGAGAGAGAGAGAGAGAGAGAGAGAGAGAGAGAGAGAGAGAGAGAGAGAGAGAGAGAGAGAGAGAGAGTGAGAGAGAGAGAGGAAGAGGAAGAGGAAGAGGAGTCGAAAAAATAAAGAGGAGTGAGTTCATAGGAGGGAGTGAACGAGCCTTGTATATAGTGGGCACTTCATTAAGCTGGACGGGTCTTCTATAAAAGCTAAGCGACGCATAACATTAGCTGATCCCCGTGCGTGGCTTGGTAGGGGGGAAGTGCAGCCCAGAGGGTTTTAATTAGTGATACGCGCGAGGTTCAGCTTCAGAGGGAGAGAGAGAGAGAGAGAGAGAGAGAGAGAGAGAGAGAGAGAGAGAGAGAGAGAGAGAGAGAGA
>CM035198.1:17066331-17077763 GCA_020233015.1 Callinectes sapidus | reverse complement strand
CACCTGATTTGAGCATTTGCGACTTCTTCCTGTGGGGATATCTGAAGGAGAAAGTGTTCAGAAGTCGACCACATAATTTGGAAGAATTGAAGATGCGAATTCAGGAGGAAATCGCTGCAATACCCCTTGAGATGTGCCGAAGAGCAGCCGAAAACTTCAGATATCGCCTTCAACAGTGCATCGCTATAGATGGCAACCATCTTCCTGATGCCATCTTCAAAAAGTGATCACACAAACGGCATTGTGTACTGATTCGAATAAAACAAAAAAAACAAAAATTGCTATGTATTGTTTTACTTTTCCTAATAGGCTATCAAAACTCGGGCATTTCATTTGCCCCACCCTGTAGTATATTATAGTTTAGAGCAGGCATTGGTAATATAATTTATATAAGTAAGAAAAACAATGTTGAACCTTGTGGAACACCTTTATATATATTTTTAAAGGAAGAATAGTTTCATTATAAAAGAAAAAAAGAAAAAAAAACTGGCTTATACCTGTTGCTCATATAATTTTCAATATGTTGCAGTGGTAAATCTCTAATAACAATATGTTTTAGTTTATCTAGTGAAATATAGTGGTTTAAGGAATCAAAGGATTTAGATAAATCAATAAATACACCGACTGCATGTTCTTTTACTTGTTAGTGCTTGTACAGTACACGTTATAAGTAAATTCTGTGGTTAGTAAGGTGTGTTAGTTACTCAGGTGTCTTTTATTGAAGTGACTTTAGGTTATTGTTGGTAGTTTTAGTACTTGTCCAAGGTAAAGAATACATTCTATGATTTACTGTATCACATCTTAATCAGACGCGTCTCTAGTCCAACAGGACGGGTATCAGGTCTGTATGAGACGGGTCGATACGTACAGACGATGCATACAATATACAGAATAAATTAGAATACACAAATATATCTATACGTAACCAGTGCGCCTAACAGTAATAGTTGTAGTAGTAGTAGTAGTAGTAGTAGTAGTAGTAGTAGTAGTAGTAGTAGTAGAATTAGTAGTAGTAATGTTAACAACGATAACGAAAACGAAACTTTTTTTTTACGATAACGATATGGCAAAGCATAAAGCGATGCTACGATATGCGATCCCTGATGCTGTCCTAGAGGAAAAACCGATGCAGTGTTAATACAATAGGAGATACCGATGCTGCAACAGTAGAGGTACAGAGTCTTTTCCTTGTTCGCGACGTGGCTCCTCTCAAATAAAGCCTCAGTTCAAGTGTGAGGGATGCGGCAGAATAATAACCTTATCACACTCTCGCTTGTACACTGACTCACCCTTAGCACAGACACGCCATTCTTCAAACACCGGCAGGAAGTGTTCCCCCCTCACCCCTTAGACTTAGAGGACACCTATTACTGCCAGTTTCTGGTGCTTGGCGCACAGCATGTCCTAACACAGACTCGCTTCTAGCACAGACCCGCCACACACACACTCAAACTACGCACCCACACACACACACACACACACACACACACCCCACACACACCCCACACACACACACACACACACACACACACACACACACACACACACACACACACACACACACACACACACACACACACACACACACCCTACACATCAGGGTGGAAAAAAAAACATTCTCGAGGAAAAAATGACAAGCAATAAGCAATGACCCAGCACCAGGAAGCCATCGCGTCAACAAGAGTTGTTGCTTCACGTTTCGTCATGAAGCGATGACACAAAATCGTTATATACGTCCACACCCTATAATCATCATCACATCCACCACATTTCTCTCCACACACGGCCACCTGGAGCGAGACGAGACACACCAACGGTAATCCTGCCTCACACAGGGATTTTCATCGAGCTAACCTATAAATACCACAAAAGCCGTCCATTACCGTTGACATGAGTAAAATATGGATCAACCTTTATATTGGTCAATGGAAACCTTTCCCTATACGCATCTCTGATCTTTTCTTATACTCGTACAATTGGTCAGCTTAATGGATGCCTTCCGATGTGTCGCTACCAGAAAGTAGTCCTCAAATAGATAGGTACGCACACGAACCACACCAGCCACTTAGTCTTGCTTCTCAGGGACAGAGTAGGAAAAAGAAAAACCTTGCAAGTATCTGTGGGTGAAATATAAAAATAGGAGCAAACCATCCTTAACTTACCTACAGCACGTGGTGTGTGTGTGTGTGTGTGTGTGTGTGCGTGTGTGTGTGTGTGGATAAAACCTCTCTTTTAATGTATAATCCATTTTCTGTACGTCTCTCAACCCTAAAAATTTGAAACCCTAAACCAAACTTGAAAAAAAAGACGATAGTAAGTTCAGTGTCTCTCGGGAGCAGAAAGGGACACTGACGGTTTGCTAGAGTTAATTTCTTCCCGAGAGTGAAAGGTGGGAGGTGTTCCGTGAGACTGGAAGCAAAGTGCGTGGGAGAGTGAAGAGAAGTGAGGAGACTCGTGGTCTGAAGTTGACTGCAGAGAAATCCTTTCTTCTTTTAAGCGAAGGCAAAGTTCGGAATGTGTGTTTCCAGGGCGTCACCTCGGTGGCTTGCCAAGGCGTGGCGAAAAGAACAATGGTGCGAGTCAAGCAAGAAGATGTAGGATGAAGAAAGGGGGAGTGGGAGCGGAAATGAAACTCAGGATGGGTTAAGCTGATCACAAAGAGAAGAAAGAGAAGAGGGGAAGAGACCCCCATCTATGGCGGCAGCAGGAGGAAGTCAGGCGGCTCAGACCACGTGGGGGAAATGAAAGAGAGAGAGAGAGAGAGAGAGAGACCCAGGAGAGTTGTGGTGCTGGGCTGACTTATTACTCCCTGGGATGTTTTCAATGACGTGTGTGAATGGAATGTCCTTATCGATGTGTGTGTGTGTGTGTGTGTGTGTGTGTGTGTGTGTGTGTGATTTAGAAGTTGTGTCTATTTTATTTGAGTTTTTAGTATTGTCATATTTTGTACGAATCGCAATTTGTTTTGGAAAATTTCTAAATGACGGTTTTGTCTTATTTTATTCGCTACTCGTTTTTCTTTTTACATGTAATCTGCGGTCAATAAATCTATCTGTCTATCTATCTCTGTGTGTGAGGGAGAGAGAGAGGTTACCAGCAATGTATAGCACCTCACACTGGACAGGTGACTGGGGGGACTGGCTCTCACACCACCACATTCCTGAACCACCTTAGACCCGATCACTAACGTCAATACACGTAATGCATAATAAAACTGCATTATTTACTGCTTATGAGTGCAAGGAAATCATAGATCCAACCACGTGCAACAAAAAATACCTTGGAGTGCGTGACAAAACAAGATACAATAAGATTTTTCCCTCATTTATTATTTTTTTTTATCTAGATCGTTGTTAGAAGAAAAAATGCAAAAATAAGCCATGCCACATTTACTGTATCAGTAAATAATGAACAGCTTCGAGTGTAAGATAAAATAAGATACAATAAGATATTTTCCGGTCTATTTTGCTTTCACAGATCATCTTTAGGAAGAAAAAAATACATGAAATAAATAAGCCACGAAACATATCCGTATAACTATGCCAGCCTAACCTAGCCATGATCTACTTTTTTAATCAGTTCTAGCTCTATTGAACAGTATGAACTTTGAACTCGTTATTATTTATTCTGCTAATATTCATCTTTACTATTGGACTACCAAGGCGCTCTATAAGATAACTGCACTGATCTACGTTTGATTTCATAGGGGGCACTTGTTCCCATCTTTTTTTTTCCTTTCTTTCCTTGACTTAACCCCTTCAGTACTGGGACGCGTTTTCATGTTTTACTCTGCGTACCATTTGACGATTTTATACAGCTACAGAAACACATGTGGGAATTAAAATAGTACAGACTCTGGCCATTAATCTTCTGACCTTAATAGATCCATCCCAATGTCAATAAAATCGCCTAATCACAACCCAAGTCCCAAACTCGCAGAAAAAATGTGTCTCACGAATGAAGGGGTTAATGTCAATCATGGTGAAGCATAGCAAGTCAACAAGTACACTGCCAAGCCCCGCTACGCACACCACATGGAACACACTGCACCTTCACCCAACACTACACCTAAACAAGCCATAGGAAGGCAGAATATGATGATAAAAGAGCAGGATATCATATGCATTAGTTCTTTTTAATATCTTGAGCCATGCATTTGTAACTCTTCCAAGGATAAACTAATCTCTCTCTCTCTCTCTCTCTCTCTCTCTCTCTCTCTCTCTCTCTCTCTCTCTCTCTCTCTCTCTCTCTCTCTCTCTCTCTCTCTCTCGTTCTGTTCCCGGTGTGCATATAATTTCCTCTTAGGTTCCCTCTCACTCTCTAGCTTCCTCTTCTCACTGGGATTACGACAAGGACTCCCCCTTCCCCGATAAAGGATGTCACATTACCTACCTTCACCCAACTTCCCTCTGTGTTCAAACGCAAATACACACACTCACACACACACACACACACACACACACACACACACACACACACACACACACACACACACACACATAACATTGCCAGACGCACCTCGAGTAATATGGTTCTTCTCTACACAGACGTAAAATAGTATGTCGTCAGTGTTTCCCTAATGAGCGATACATTTAGAGAGTAAAAGAAGCCCCGAAAACTGTGCTAAAATACAACACGATAAATTATCAAGTCACCATTTTAACCAACAGTCCCAAAAGCACGCATTCGGCAACGGACAAAGGAAGAAATCCCAACGTTTTAATTCCGCTTTTTGTCGACATGGGAGTAAACAAGAATCTTCCTGTGTAAAATATATTACTCTGATTTCACTTCATGTTTATAAGTATTCAGTGCAATTTCTCCTATACTCAATTAATCAAGAGCTTAAAAGGGCATTTAAATTCCGCTCTTTGTCGACATGGGAGTAAACAAGAATCTTCCTGTATGAAGTAAATTACTCTAATTTCACTTCTTGTTTATAAGTATTCAGTACAATTGCTCCTATACTCATTTAATCAATAGCTTAAAAAGAACATTTAAATTCTGCTCTTTTTATCAACAAGTGAGTAAGGAAAAAAATCCTGTATGAAGAAAATTACATTTATACTGAGTTTTAACTTCATGTTAATAAATAATCAGTACAATTTCTCTTAAACTTCACTGATCAATTACTTAAAAGGATCCCTGAGCGAATGAGTTCAAATCCTGGTCACGGTCTGAGCGGAGATTGGGCATCCACTTGGGATAACGGTTTCCAAATGGATGGGCTTTCAGATAGAAGGTTTTCATCAGGTGATCTCCTTTAACCCATAAATTCCCATAAAAAGCCCACATTGTTCAAATAAAAAGTCTAGAGTTTTTCCTTATTTCGAATTTGTGGTCGGCTGCAGTGAATGGTTTGCCAATGTCAGCACAAAGGCAGCCAGCGGTGGTGACCTGCCTCGTCCCGTGTCATTTTCAATGTTGACCTGCAATGTTTATGCAAAGTGGTGTAGATTTAGTCTTGACGTGTTGCTGCTACAGGTACGATCAATGCCATCTGTCGCCGCATCCACATGACACAACACCCTAACTTGGTAAAAGGAGAGAAAAAAAAGTTCGATTCATTGGCCAACATCAACATTTCCTTAAAAACTCAACACACAATACAAGAAGGCAAACAGTGGTACACAATCTCTCCATAATGAATCATTGGTGCCGCACTGGGCCAGAAATCTTAGGAAGTTAATTTAAGGCAGACAAACGACTGCCTGGTGACAGACTTCATTTGTTTCATGGCTCTTACGATGACTCGAAGAGGCAAAGTGTGAAAAAGTATTTGCGAGACTTAATGTGCCTTTTCAATATTAATTTCCGGAATGGCTAAGTTTACACGCACCTTTGTGTGGCTGACAATTTTTACGTCTCTTGATACATATTTTTGTTATAATTAGAAATGTAAAATATTATGCAAACCTGTATTATCTGCAAAAATTGATATCAAAGCCATTGTTTTCCGTCCATTTAGCAGCAGAACAGACTCGCATGAACTGTTTGTTGCACACACAGAAAGTGAGAGTACCGTTTCTCACGGACTCGGGCGACGGAGCAAAACACAAGCTTTAGAGAAGAAGCTCCATTAATCACTTTGCCGAGAGCTTTCTTGAGAGATATTTTCCCCACCCAAACAGTAATCAAATTTGCTTACAGGTCACACATTGAGCTTCTTTCCATCCTACCTTTTTTCTGCGGATCTTTGGAGAGTTAACACGGCGGGAAAATATGTCAAAGGGGAAAAAACTAAGAAAACTCAGGGAAAATAGATTGAGGGCAGGACAGTGGAACG
Source organism: Callinectes sapidus (assembly GCA_020233015.1). Taxonomy (NCBI): domain Eukaryota; kingdom Metazoa; phylum Arthropoda; class Malacostraca; order Decapoda; family Portunidae; genus Callinectes; species Callinectes sapidus. The sequence continues at coordinate 17,071,477 of CM035198.1, read as the reverse complement.
GACGAATTAAAGGTGGCAGAGTGTGAGTGTGGGAAGTTGCCGGGGCGACAGGGAGGCGAGAGAGGCAGGATGGGAGGCGAGGAGAGGCGGGGAGAGGCTGGCCAGGAGCCGGGGAGAGTACGGGAGAGAGGGAGAGAGAGGGAGCGGCTGGGCTCACACACTAAAGTTGCAAGACGTGAGGAAGAGATACCCGGGGATCCTTGTGCTCTTCTTACTGGTGTTACGTGTTGTGTCAATTGAAATGACCCACGTCAGTCAGTCACTGCGTCTCAGTGGTGACAATAATACCAGAAACACCACAACCAGTGTGTGGTGGTAACACTAAGCTCAGTGGTTAACAGATACCAAACTATACATTACCACCACCACCACCACCACCACCACCAATAGTAGTAGCTCAGTACTCTTTTCCCCAACTGACCCGAGACAAGTCCTCAACATCAATCATACATTTGTTTCAATTGTTTCCTTTCCTCCAACTAATCAAAACAAGAATTGACAGCCCTCAGAACTTCTCCATTCCTTTAATAGAAGAGATTCGAGGTGGCTTGTCGGCTTCAGCAACCCTGCAGTGCTGGAGGATGTGTACACTACACACACACACACACACACACACACACACACACACATAGTAAAAAAAAAAGCTTTTCACGATGATGGTGAGGGGGAAATAATAACATTATTCTTATTGTATTATGACAGGAATAATTGAAGACAGAAATCAGAGAAAAAAATTCAAACGAGGAAGAATACTAAAGAAAATAACGAAGTGTTGAATGAAACATCGAAATGAAAAAAGTGACCAGCTTTCAATAAAAAAGTAAAGCACGAATAAAGAATTGTGAAATTCAAGTGTTATGTAATTACTGAAAACATCTCCGAAAGAAAGTTAAAGCAAAAACTTCACATGTGTTAAAACTGAAACATAATAAATCATATTCCACACACCAAGAGCTTTACCATTACATAATTAATTTCCAAAAAGAAAAAAAGACTAGCAGAACTGACGTGCGGAAAAAAAATAATAAAAAAGAATTTACGTGCAATAACCAGAACAGCAGAGGTCTTCCCTGCACGATGGTTTGTTCAGAAAGGTTACGGAATGACATAGCAGCAACTCTGATCGACATCATGCACTTCATGGGTGGATATTAAGACTTTTTGTGAACGAACTAATACTACATAACAAAGGTGCAGGTGATGGAATGTATCATGCTAACACGAGACAACAGCTCACCACGACAGAGACTACACTGTTATGGCTGACAGGGAGAGAGAGAGAGAGAGAGAGAGAGAGAGAGAGAGAGAGAGAGAGAGAGAGAGAGAGAGAGAGAGAGAGAGAGAGAGAGAGAGAGAGAGAGAGAGAGAGAGAGAGAGAGAGAGAGAGAGAGAGAGAGAGAGAGAGAGGATACTTGAGATCACTATAAACATAAGACAGCGGGGGCTTTAGCCAGCAGTAGTTATGGTGGTTGAGGTGATGGAGATGGTGGAGTGGGGGTAGAGAGGAGACAAAGAATCCTCCACTTTCAAAACTTTATCTTCTAAATCACACGCTCTGCTGGCAAGAAGGCGCTGCATGTTGATAATGGGAGGTGACGTAGGAGGGTGTGGCTGCCTCAGACTCCACGCTAGGCAGATGGGAAAAAGTGGTGACGGCTGCACATCTTGCTTAGACACACACACACACACACACACACACACACACACACACACACACACATACACATAACAAATGATCGAAAAAAAGACATGAGAGACAGAAAAAGAGAGAGAGATGGAAAAAAAATACTCCCTACCTTATTTAAAGCAGTAAGAGGTTTCTCCCCAGCATCATTACATGGTGGAATGCATCGAGCCATGATAGCCATGTGATGTGTGGGAGATGAGAGGAGAATATATCTTGCCGCGAAAAATATTCATCGTCTTAGTGTTATCCTATCAAGATAAATATATTGCTGCGAGACTAAATTTATGGAGCAGCCCATAAACTGCCACTGGGTTTAGGAGGCATGACATAAACACCTTGCAAGTAAGATGGACCACACGATCCTTCACGCTGCCACACCACGCTACACTGTACCATGCTCGGATCGCCGCCCCTCCTTGGACAATACTTGACCCCCCACTCCCCCACCTCTCTCTCTCTCTCTCTCTCTCTCTCTCTCTCTCTCTCTCTCTCTCTCTCTCTCTCGTCTCTCTCTCTCTCTCTCTCTCTCTCTCTCTCTCTCTCTCTCTCTCTCTCTCTCTCTCTCTCTCTGACATACACACAAACACATTACCTATTCCACTCCCAAACCCGAATATTTTTCACTCCTACTATCCGTCCATCAACCGAGAATCATGAAAATCAATGAGGATTATAAACCGTAGACCGCAGCAGTAATATATCAAAAAGTACCTCAGATACCTCCATCCCTTCCCACTGTACATACATTCCGTTGATAACTTTCCACACTAACAAAACGAACGAGCGAATCATACCACCCCCACGCAGTCCATCAGCTCAGTAATTAGAACAGTATAATGAATAATTAATTCCCGGCAGGCTCACCTCCTGTCGGCTGATAACTACAGGAAGGCAGCGGTGTGTGTGTGTGTGTGTGTGTGTGTGTGTGTGTGTGTGTGTGTGTGTGTCGGTGGGTGGGTGGGTGTTGGTGTGCATTTGTCAGTTATGTTTCATTTTTTTATGCGCTACATTTTTTCATATTCGAAACCTTTCATGATCTTTTTTTTTTCTGTAAGAGGGGGGAAACTGGCCAAGGGCAGCAAAAACGATGAAAATAAAAAGATCCTGCGGTTATATAGCTATGTATCCATCTATCTGTGTTGGGGGGTGTGGGGGGGAGGGGATCGGCGTATTGAATGCACTGTATGTATGGTGTCAGTGTTCCCTTCATCTTGTCCTGTACGGCGGGAGGGAATGGAGTCTCCTACAAGTGCACTTCACTCGCGACGTAACTCAAGGCTTCAGGAAAATTATGCGTGAATATTCTCTCTCTCTCTCTCTCTCTCTCTCTCTCTCTCTCTCTCTCTCTCTCTCTCTCTCTCTCTCTCTCTCCACAACACACTTTAGCAGCTAATTGAATACTGTAATGTATTTTAGACTTCGAAATCATATTTTCATTCATTTTAGAGAAATATAATGCGCCTGATATTTTTTCTAATGTTGAAGTTTTATATAAATTATTTATGAATATTATTTCATTATCATTATTATTATTATTATTATTATTATTATTATTATTATTATTATTATTATTATTATTATCATTATTACGATTTTTAGAATGATCATTGCTATCACTAATTCTGCTAACACTTCTACTCCTATACCATCAGTACACATACACACACACACACACACACACACACACACACACACACACACCCTACATTACCTCTTTCAGCAGTTTCCCATTACAAAGGGTAACTTGCATAATTTTTCTTTAAATGTTCTCAATAGGATTCGCTTTCTTCAGAGGAAAACTTCGCGTCAAACTATCAGTGTAAAGGTTATTTCAACTCGCGAGCCAACTCCAACTTTGAACACCAAGAAAACTTCAATATTTTTTGGCACACTTTTTTTTTCATCCTTTTCTTCTCATTCACGAAACCTTCTGTGGTAAAATTTAGTTTATATTACAGGAGAGAGAAAAAAAACACAATTCTTCCCACTTTGATGAAAAAAAAACTGATAGAGAAGAGGAGCCGTCATTCATTGCCTTCCCTCACCCTCACCCCCCCTAAAAAAATTCTTTGCACTTTGATAATCCTCATTGAAGTTAAAAGAAAAACTGGTAAATAAAAAAATGAGAAGAAAACTGACAGGAAAGAGCAGCCACCATTCCCTGAGAGGAGAAGCACGCTTACCTTCCTTCCTTCATCACAAAGGCAATGGAGAACGTCTCATTAGGAAAATCACTTATATGACTGACTCGCCACCTTTCAACTTTGGCTTTCGTGAGCTTTCTTTTCCACTTCATTCACTTTTAAAGTCTTTTTTTCTCTTTTCTTCTTAATTCGAGCTCTTGTATCAAAGAGAGAGAGAGAGAGAGAGAGAGAGAGATCTTTTCTACCAGTGTCCTTTGTGCGTTGACTTTTTTCACGAGAAGCAAGATAAAGAACCCCGTGTATGTGATGGCGCCTGCCGGTGTTTTTCTTATTAGTGTATTCTTGTCCCGCGTTTTATTTCGGGGGAATTTTATTTTTCCCCTTGACAAAATAGACGCTCCCGCTGACTTCATACGACAAAGGAAGCACGAAGAGTCTATTTCCTTGTAAATGACCAGCGGCGTGTCGACCTAAGAAAATTTACTCCTCTCTCTCTCTCTCTCTCTCTCTCTCTCTCTCTCTCTCTCTCTCTCTCTCTCTCTCTCTCTCTCTCTCTCTCTCTCTCTCTCTCTGTCTGTCTGTCTGTTTCTCTTATGTGTTGTTCTTTCGTCGGGTATTCTTTTCCTGACGCGTTGGTGAACAAAGGCTTCTCACAAGACACGCCTCCTTTCTCTCCTTTCTTTTCTCGCTTTCCACCAACACCTCCTCCTCCACACCTCCGTCCTTCCCGCCTTACTACGTTTCTTCTTCAGGTAGTTTTCACTTCTTTTTTCTTTCTCTCTCTCTTTCTCTTCGTCTTCTTATTTCTCTTCTTCTCAGGGGACCCTTTGAAGTTTCGAGCCAAGAATGAAAAAAAAATATCAAAATTGAGTCGCGCGTTTCTGTGTTTACTGCAGCAGCAGCAGCAGCAGCAGCAGCAACAGCAGCAGCAGCGACAGCAGTAGTAGTAGTAGTAGTAGTAGTAGTAGTAGTAGTAGTAGTAGTAGTAGTAGTAGTAGTAGTAGCAATAGCAATAGCAGCAGTAGTAGTAGTAGTAGTAGTAGTAGTAGTAGTAGTAGTAGTAGTAGTAGTAGTAGTAGTAGTAGTAGTCGTAGTCGTAGTAGTAGCCGTAGTAGTAGTAGTAGTAGTAGTAGTAGTAGTAGTAGTAGTAGCAGTAGTAGCAGTAGAAGTAGTAGTAGTAGTAGCAGTAGCAGTAGCAGTAGCAATAGCAATAGCAGCAGCAGCAGCAGTAGTAGTAGTAGTAGTAGTAGTAGTAGTAGTAGTAGTAGTAGTAGTAGTAGTAGTAGTAGTAGTAGCAATAGCAGCAGTAATAGTA
>CM035198.1:17044323-17056425 GCA_020233015.1 Callinectes sapidus | reverse complement strand
GCGAGGGAGGGAGGGAAAGAGCAGTTAACAAGTTCAGATGAGAGAAGTTGGCGCCTCAAGTAACCCTGAGGCGATGAGGAAGGAATAGGGTAGAGGAAGGCTGGTCAAAGAGGCACAGATACTGGAAACAGCCTTTGATTCTACCTTCTTCCCCCTCAACAAGCGTCTTCACCTCTGTATGAATAAATGCATGTGACCTTTACAACCGTATTCTAAAAGATTTCCCCTTCAGACTCTCACTACTTTAAAAAGGCTGTATAGTTGAGGTGATACGGGTTTTTATTTTATTTTTCATTATGGTTCTCGTGACAGATTAACCCCTTTAGTACTGGGACACATTTATACGACTTTTGGGTGTGATTAAACAATTCTTTTGACATTAGGAAGATTAATGGCGGGGGTCTGTACTATTTTAATCCCCCATACTAGTTTTTGAAGCTGTATATAATCGACAAATAATAAGCAGAATGGATATGAAAATGCGTCCCAGTACTGAAGAGTTAATAAGATTTCTATTTCATTAACAGAAGTACTCTTGAAAACGCGGCAAATTATCACTTTTTTTTAATAATCGTCGTGAGACAGCACAGTGTTTCAGAATACCAGCGTTAGGCAGTACATATCTTTATTTCAATGTAAGAAAGGAAATCTGACTAAGGACAACAAAAACGATTAAATAGAAAGCCTAGTCAGCGAATAGGTTTGTGAGAGTCAGCCAAAAGATTTATGTACATGTATTCAAACGTCCCTCTTAAATGAGTTCAGTTCATTGGTAGACGGAAATACAGAAGCAGGCAAGGAGTCCTAGAGTTTATCATAGAAAGAGATGAATAATTGAGAATACTGGTTAGCACTAACATCTTTTTGCACCATATCTATCAACATGAAATGTAGTGCAGAATATATACTGCAATGATGAATGTTGTTTGTAGAATAATTTCTGAAATGTTTTGATCCTGCGTTATCATAAAGCTCTTCCGTGGTTCTCGTTAGCCTATTTTTGCACTGACTACTGATTAGTAATGGATGAAAATCAAGCACACCGCCCCAGATTTTCCTGGAATGGAAAGGTCAGGATGATTATGTTGCCAGTAACACGCATTCAGGACAGAAAAAAAGACCATCGCAGACTGACAAATAGATGAAATTTCTGTGAAATAGTATAAAATAGTAAGAGTATGTACTGTAACTCAGGTCACTGCCACCACCACCACCACCATCATGAGGCCAAACAGGAGTCACTGCTAACTATACAAGACTAAGGGTAAGGTATATGCTGGCCTTCATTACTGCGGCTACCTCATTTGACTGTTAAATATCCATCCGAGGAAAAACTGAATAATTCGATCTTAAGACATCAATCTGCTCACGAGGACTCGCAGTTAATCATAAATTTTTTCAGTCATCTCTGCCTTTCAATTGATCGTGCGCCAGAGACATCAAGTGGCACCCCCGACCGCCGTCCAGGTAGCGGATCTTCACAAGGTTCGTTTATAACCTGATTAGTGATAACACTTCCACACACGAGCAATGAACAAATGCAATAGCGCGATATTTTCTGTTCGTAATAACATTAGCATAAAGGATGATGGTGGCGAGTAGGTCTGAAGTGGCACGTATTTGCATGTAATTAACACATATATCTGTAAACCAACACCACGCTGGCCATGTTCAACAAATGCTGCTAAACTCCAAGTTGAAACTGCAATAGAACGGTGACTAACGGTAATGAGTGCTACATACAAGCACGACATTTTTCCCGCGCTAGTCAGCTCGGTGCAGTGGAAAGCCTCGCCCGTCCCGCACAGGAACTCCAGCAGCGAAACAACAATCATGGTTCAGCATCAACTCACACTGCACAGCGAGACAAAGGGCGACGCAATCTCTTCCGTATTGGTGGATGAGTGTAAAAGCCCAATATCAATTACTGACATTCGATACGATGGATCAGCAGGTGGTGGTCCCAGGCGCTCCTTGAAGACGAAAGTGGAAACGCCAGGCCGGGCCGCAAGACACCAGCAGAAAGACAGAAATAACTAGGGATAATAAACTTCAAACAAATGTATTACGAAAATTCGAATTAAACATCGATATCATATCTTGGCAGCGAGACAAAACATCACATCAAAAGACCGGGCGGCTGTTGAACAACTACCTTACTTCTTAGCAGGAGATGGCGGGTAACCCATCGCGCCTCAGTACATGGCGAAAGATGTACCAGGCAGTCCACAACGCAGGCGATCATCATTGTACATCCAGTGAAGCCGACTTACCTATGTATACTTAATCAGTGTTTTACTAAGACTGATATAGGGAGCAGGAGTTACACACACACACACACACACACACACACACACACACACACAGTGGAAGATGAACTGAAGGGCGGATATATTTCTAGGCTGTGTAGTAAGAAGGTACATAAAGGCCGGCTTAAAACAAAGAGCGCAGTGACTGTCGAGTGACGCCAAACCATGAAGAGAATGCGAGAACATTTGAAAGACACTAACTGTATGCACAAGTAAAAAGAATGGCAGTTAATGACATGACGAGACTTTCCATGCCTATCAGGAGAGAAATGCGTAAAAAACCTATTCCAAAGAAGCACTGTGTATCTTATGTAGTCCAATACTGGCGAGAAAGTGCTACATCATGCTCGTAACTCTTACACTAACACAACCAAAGAGGAAGACAAAATTATTCAGACAAGGATACTCTTATGTTTTTTTTATTTCCTGTCGAAATAATCTGTAATTTCTGGTAAACTCAGCTGAAGACATTCGTGTATCGAACTTTTAGAAGTGGTCCAAATTTCATTTGTTGACAACATGCATGGCTCAGGTAATGGAGTTTCGTAGGTGCTCTCTTGTCGGATAAATCAGAGGATATTTACAAAATGATGTGCAACTGTTTAACTACTTTAACTGACAATTGCTCCACAAAATAATCTAAAACAGGGAGCAAAGTCATAAAAAAAGTTGTAGATGCCAAATGGGATAAGCACTGTTGCGAATTAGAGACAAAATAATTAGTAAAGAATCTCAAGGAGACAGTAACACAAGTTAGATCTCCATTTCCAGGACCCTAAACCTGTCGATAATCATTTTGTTGGTGACTTTGATGTCAGACTCACAATAGGATTAGAGAGGAACGCGCTTTGGCTGTATTATTGATCATTGTTTGTCACAGATGAGTCATTGTAACTATCAATGCTATGAACTAAGGTGCTCTCGAATGATAAAATAACGTTCAAATAATCCCGTTCAACCCTTCCCTGTTCATTTCAAGCACTTTTATACAGCACACGCATGTACAACGTTTAGTTCACTTCATGGATGCATCAGTAAAGCTTCAGGCTTCAGCGTAAGGAAGAATCCCAAGTACCGATGAGCCAGCAATTCTTCGTAAAGTTAACAGAAGCAGGGCGCGGTAAGCTGTCTGGCACTACAACTATAATCCTGATGGCAATGTTTGTTTCTTGGAAAGAGCAAAAATGTAACTGCAGCTTCCATCATTTTTTCATATTCTGTTGTTACGTCCAATGTCGATATTTCAGCTGTTGATATTGCAAGTTGATATTTCAGCGGGGAGCTCTTACCTACTGTTGGGTTTACTACTCCAGAGATGAACACAAGACTATTATAACAATCCGTTATCATCCTGCTCAGCAGATTACTGTTTTCGCCCCCTCGTGGGAAGCGGATGCAACAGACGCGCGTATGATACAAAGTTGAGCCGCTTTTCTGAAATGAAAGATGAGAGCATCGGTAGTGAACAGGGTGCACGTTAACATGCCGAGCCACCATTCAAAATAAAACTTTCACTATCACGTTGGTAAGAAAAACCATTGTTAAAGTACTGAAGCATGCTACTTTATAAGCATACACAAAAGCAAGTTAAAACATTTCCAAATGCTCCTACTGCACCACACAATGCAGATCTCACTTGCAGAACACTGTTCAAGAGGGGCCAGGCGAGACTTTAGTGACCCTCACACTTATACAAGTCTGCCCAAGAACAGTGATCTTCCGCTTCCAAGTAGAACCGACTAAACTCTGCCCGAGTCACAGTATAAGGACGACCTTTTATAGATAACTTGGAAACCTCTCCACAAAAGGGAGACTTCCACCGGCCACAGGGTACATTCTGCAATACTAAAGCTATAAACTAAACAATTATATATATATATATATATATATATATATATATATATATATATATATATATATATATATATATATATATATATATATATATATATATATATTGCCTCTACACACTACACATTCGCCGAGATTGAGAAAAAGATAGTGTAACTCGCTGTAGTGAATCCCTGTCGTGTATCCAGAAAACAACTGACATAACCAGCTGTTGCCGAAGAAAAACTTCTTCAATACAAACTTTCTTGCCATAAATTTTCATATAAAAAAGAACTCTTGTATTTCAGTGAGCCAGTTGGGAACCTTACTTCGCTTGTCCGATCTCTGTGTTGGACGTGTTGGAGTAGAGTTGCAAGTAGCACTGAATTACTGCTTGGACACGACACAGTCCTGTGGTTGGCAAGGTAGTTGATTTTCTTTAAAAAGAAAACGCGGAGCTTCTTTTTCATTATTAATGATACTGAATAAAACAAAGATCAAAACCAATATCTTTGCTTCAAAAGACTTACCTCAAAGAAGAAATTTAACGAACGACTTTATAGTTACTCCCAAGTATTGATTTAATGAGCACTGAAATACATTGTGGAAATGTCCTTCCATGCCTTTTAATAATACACAGCAAAGTATAATTAATACATTTTCTTTGATATAATTCTTTAAAATGTCTGATGGCAATAGATTTTAATGTGGCTGTATAAATTAAAAAATACATAGAATTTTACTAAATATGTAAATAAAGTAGTGGAATAAATCATAATTATTGATATCGTCTGGTTCTCGCTGTAAAACTGCCTAAATGACGAAAGTGACACTTCCAATGGATATTATAGTTGCATGTGCACGATAACTACCGATTCCACGAGGAAAGTAAGACAGTGCATATGTAATTCAAGTTGTGCTGGTAGTAGAGTTGTCTTCAGAGGGAACATTATTAACAGCAACACATACTAACATAACAATAACTTTCATCACATACATAAAACAAGGAGAAAAAAATAAATACGGATATCTAGAGTGCATGTGTACAAACAATGTGGCAAAGAATAATATAGAAAAATAATCGTAGAAAAATTAGAAAGCAATCAACCAGAAGAAAGAAAGTTAGCACTAATCAAAATACTCCTAGACCTACCAATAATCAATTTAAAATTCAATTTGAGGAAATATTAGATTCAGTGGCGGAGAGAAATGAAAAGATTAACTTTAAGCAACCTCCGAGAATTGCTCTTCAGGAGGACTCATTCATGTTAAGAGAGAGAGAGAGAGACAGAGAGAGAGAGAGAGAGAGAGAGAGAGAGAGAGAGAGAGAGAGAGAGAGAGAGAGAGAGAGAGAGAGAGAGAGAATAAGTTGATTATCTCCAGGTAATCTATTGTTATAATAAATTAACTATTGTTTATTATATCCTAGGTTGTTATATTCTGCGATAACTAGAGAGGTATAAATATCATGAATCTAATATTCCCTAATTTTTATCACACACACTCTTCATGAATACACTTGGATTGTGGATATACGTGGACAAATGTATGGCAGGAGCTTCGGAACTCAGGGGATGTTTAAAGCAGATATTTGCACTAAGATGATTATGTAAATGTGCAAATTATAAGTTTAGTAATGTGTAATGTTTACAGACTACCTTAAAGCAAACTAATATCTAAATACCTTAAAAAGTTCATCCAAGTTTATGGAATAGTTAATATAAGCCCATAAAATAGTTGAAGTCAGCTGTATACGGAAAAAAGAACGCTAAAAGCCATTCAAGTCTTGTATGAGATTGAGCTTAACCCTTTTACTACGACACGTAGGAATCCACACAGCTAAAAAAAAACACTATGATACATTTTAGAAGGACGTGCAAGATGAGGAAGACCAAAAGTATATATATTTTCAACCATATAGACAGTGAAATATTTAGTTGTAGGCGACTGTAGACTACTGTAACTAAAGAGACTTTTTTTTTGTCACAGGTAATACTGAATGTGATAAAGGTCCACTAAGGATCGAGGGACAAGCTATTCAGTATTGCGATAGAAACCTGTATTTAGGAGTATGGTTAACCGATAGCGGTGGGCCACAAAACATATCCTGCCAACCCACAGTAAATAAACACATAAAACTGAGCTCAATATATCATTTCTCACTGCTTCCTTCGATACAACCATAAAAAAAATCATCGAACTACAACACAATGCTATACAATACAATCGCTAGTAAATCTAATTCTCGGAAAATAAAGATAAATTTGTCTGAAAGAGGAAAGAAAGTATCACACTAATATTGGAAAAGAGTTGTAAGCCTTTTTTCCTTATTAATTTAAAAAATAACTCTGTGTCATTGCATTGTTTTTAAATCAGAAATTTATGAACATTTTCTTATAAACAAAAACTGGGAAAAGGTTAGTATCTAAAAAAGAAGAGAAAAAAAGGTTCAATATTTTGAGGTTCACCAATGATAGGAATAAAAGGTAAAAGAGATCTCTAAACTAATAGAGATACTTTGGGATCTATAAATTCTGTTTTTAGCTTTACCTGCACATCTCCCTGTCATGCGGAGGGAATTCTTGGACCCATACATTACCCATCTTTTGTGTAAGAAACGCCTTAGCAGTTTTTTTTTTTTTTTTTCTTATTTTCTTTTCTTATAAAAGCTGAAACTTTTATGCCTTCATTCATGGTCCATCAATCAATATAAAACAGCAAAACTTTACGAGTAAAAAATTCCTTTGACATTACTGCTTCTGTCTGTGAACTGAAATCCAGGTCAAAACGGATGCAAATACGTTTTATCGCGAATGGAATTTTTCAAAAGGAATATTCAAAAGGGGTAGCACTATTGCTGGGAAATCTGAACCTCATCACCAAACCCACGTTCAGTTCGCACCACAAAACACAACTGCCGGACCTATCTGGATAAAGAGATCACCGATGTACGCTGTTATACTTTAGCTCACTGTCAATAATGATCAAAACTGGATTGCAAATTGGAAAGCAAATAAAAAATAATGTATCATAATCAACATTAGGTAAATTAATATTTTTAGAAACAAAACTTTCATAAATAAATAAGAACATTACGAATATCATCATGATAATTGCAATTATGAAAGTAAATCACATTTTCATTTGAAAATGTGTGCATTTGTGTGTGTGTGTGTGTGTGTGTGTGTGTGTGTGGGTGGGTGGGTGTGTGGGTGGGTGGGTGGGTTTCTGTGTGTGTTAAAGGGAGCACTTTAGTTCCAGGTCAGGGATACGTTACATTTTCAACTGCGCATTTCCTGAACGACACATTTACATTTATGGCTGATTTTCAAGTAAAGAATAGTTTGGTACAGACATAGCGTATCTTCAGTATGAAGAATGAAAAATGTTCCTTAACATTTCCTAAAGTGAAATTTCTTTACAAGAAATTAAGTCTTGTATTTGACATTTAGTCTTGAATGTCTGACAACTATTCATAAGACTTACCAGTATGAACTGAGAAAGAAGATCAACAGTTCAGAAATTCAGAAGCGCGTTATGAGGCCATGGATGGACAGAACTGTAGTGTTTCACATTCCCTTCTCAGAAACTGTACTTTGATCATCAAATATTAATATCATCACAAGAATAGTTTTTTTTTTTTCTTGGTATTCCGAATGTGAGCCACGTGGCGACACTCTCTCATGAATATCGACAAATTAGAAAAGATGTTTTATAATGAGAATCTCTAAACATTTGCTTTGATTTCCCTGCAGAGACAACGATTTTGGAAATATGATCCTGGTAAATCTATGAAACAATGGTAGAGAAGAAAAAAACACTATACTTGAGAATTATAGTGGCATAAATTTAAGATAAATGTGGCTCAGGTAAATACTGGTTGATTATTGCAATGAATTCGAAGCTGTATATGATACTCCAAATTTGATGCAACTTTAAGGAAGAATATTCTGCACAGTGGGTGATACTTGTTCACATGCACAACATTTGATGTTATCGAAATGTGTGTAAAATACGATGTCCACTATGATAAAGCGTATTTGTGTACGAAGGATCATGTTGCCAAAATACAAAAAGAACGAACAAAATCTTTCTTGGTTGCAACTCCTTCCGAAAAAAAATGGAAATTTTAAAATCGTTCACATATTCATTTCCAAAGTTTTTCTTTTTATTATTCTTATCTTAAAAAAGTTGAAGTCATAACAGAGAGAAAAACAAATACAGCCAGAGAGCTTTAGTATTTCCCAGTGACAAAAACTAGTTAAGATAGCGATTAAATATTGCAATAGTAAGTTAAGTTTGCAGAGCCACCAAGGTAAGCAATTACTGAAATAGTACATTTACAGAAAGCAGAGGTACCAAAAAATAGAAATATAGTCCAATATTGTGGCAGTGTGTGAGAAACAGAAACAAACAGAACAAAAAGAAGAAGCAAAAACAGCACCAGCAGCATCAGCACAAGCTGCAGGCCAAAGAGGAAACTGTTGAACAATGAGAGAGAAAACGCTGACACTACACTGCAATTTTTCGTTCCCTTTCTCAAATCTTATATTTTTCTGAGAATCATAACAGATTTTGCAGGAGTATGAAAAACAAAACGCAGATTGCAACACTTTGAGTAACAGTTTACGTCAAAAATCTTTTGCATAATTGCACAACTACAAATAATAAAAAATGCTAAGTATCGGCAAACAATTTGTGGAATTTCTTTAAACCTTTAAGTCACATTTTCTAGCCACTACATTCAGGAGCAACACGGCTTTGTGTGCCCTGCAAAATTTAATAAGAATCCATACCTTTTTTCTAGCGCAGAGACTATTTCTAGCTCTTAAAGTTGCTGTTGTTGTTCTTGTTGTCGTTCTTGTTAGTGGTAGTAATGGTAGTGGCGGTGGTAGGTGCTGAACATCAAATTGTAAGTTAATGATAAAGAAACAGTTGGAGATCCCCCCCCCCCCCCACACACACACACGAAGGATCACCATGAACAGTAGCATGATCACCACAACCACTTCCTTCCTATTCATTTCTCCAGAGACTGGGATACGCCATCACCTGCGCTTGAGTCATGTAAGGTATTGTGTACCATGGGAAGGCTCAGAACAGTGTTATTCTCCACTCACGAGCTGTGGGGAGTCGGGACTCGTCAGTGTGGAGGGCATAGTATAAGTAACCGAAATAGACACGTGTTGCTCTCTCGCTATGATTGTGTGGTGAATATTGGATCATTGTTGTACCGATGTAAATATATAGTTGTCAGGTTCGTTTAAAATAATGTATTCATAATTTTCTCTTCCATAGATGCTTTTCTTTAATCAGTCTCCATTTCCATTGTTTAATCTTTTTTCATGGCTCTTTGAAATCTACATTTAGAAAGTTATTTTATTAAGAGGGTTTCATCTGCCTTCGTACTTTTTCGTCATATTTTTAGTTCCGCTTTCTTTCAAAACTTTCAACCCCGAAAAAATTATTACTTTTATTTATTTCAAAATAATTTTAAGTTTATCTTCCATGACTAACTTCTCGTTTCGCCACTTACATATTTGACTTCACAATCCTGATAAGGCTCAGTATGCTCTCTCTCTCTCTCTCTCTCTCTCTCTCTCTCTCTCTCTCTCTCTCTCTCTCTCTCTCTCTCTCTCTCTCTCTCTCTGTGTGTGTGTGTGTGTGTGTGTGTGTGTGTGTGTGTGTGTGTGTGTGTGTGTGTGTGTGTGTGGGAAGGTACATTGGAAGACGTGTCTCGTGACTGGGGCAGCCTCAACGAGCCTCAGGGGGATCCAATGCGTAACAGTAAAGAGGAGCCAGGCCGCCAAGCAGCGAAGTCTGGACATCTCAGAACATCAGCGAACAGTAAGTGGCCGATTCCAAGAAGCTCCACAACTATTTCCCAGCACTGGCTTGCATGAGGGTACACCGCCCTTGGGTCTCCCAGCAGTAAATGGGTCCCGTTCTACAATATTCTTTCCTACTTAACACACTCAGCTGGCACCACTGTAACATGTCTTGTCTTCTGGGGAATGGAGTGCATCGCAAAGCTTCACGAAAGAAGTGGCATTTCAGCATTAAAGATGTGCTAAGAAGGAAGATTATTTCTGGTTTCTGGAATGACAACTCTCATACCAATCTCTTATATTGAACATACTTGGACTGTCCTTAAATTTAAAAAATCTACTGAAAATTTCACATTTCATTTCTTACTACAGCAGCTTCTGTAGAGTTCTTTTATTTACGTCACTGCCAGTTCTTTTACTAGTGTCGCTGGTTTTTAATCTTTTCTCAATAGACTAAAGCTCCCTGATATTGATGAGTTCAATATAATGTATGCATCGTCGAAACTTTTTCGTCAGATTTTCACATACTCTAAAAAAAAAAAACCCTTCTCACTCAATGCCGCAATCTTCTTTGTCACAATTTGATATCGTTATTTCCATATTCAGTGCTTGCTAACTGCTTGTCTCCCTCCATCTCCCTGTCTAGCTTATCAACACTTGCTATTTACTCTTTCCCTTACTCTGCCCAGCTAACTAATGGAAGACTTACGATTGGAACTGATTCTAAATAGGAATATAAACATTCCTTCATCTGAAACTGAATTGGACATCTGCACTTATTTTGTTTTTATTCATTTATGTGCTCATTTACTTCTTACTTTCTTTTCGTTAATGTGCAACTTTTGTTTTTTGGCAAAGGGAAATGAAGACAGCGTTTTCTGATGTGTCTTCATTTGTTCTTGGCCAGAATCCTTAACATATAATTGAAAAAACAAGTAAATTTAATAACAATTAACAAGTGACTGCTTAAAATTTTGCCAGTCACTCTCAAAGAACCGAGGAGAGCCAAACAGAGCCAGGAAACTATTAATGCGGCGTCACAGGATCAGCAGACATGCGACATACCGACTGAATCACACTGAGAGAATGGTAAATGAATACTGCAATGGAAGCCCTACTAAGTGAACTTCCAATAAAGGTTTTCGACCACTTTGTATAGTGTGTTGCATAAGGAACACAGAAAACGCAATAGCTAATGAGCTCACTCGAAGCAGCAGCGAATCATCTCAACAAAAGCCGTTACTGACTCACTCCCTCATTAAACGCAAAAGCGCACAGATATACATACACTGTTGGAAACACACATTTACATACTTAATGCACTGAGATCAGAATTATAAGGGCAATATTTCTAATACGAAAGAAAATGTATACTCCCACAAATGTGCGCTGTCTCTGCTACAGAAGAGACAGGAACATCTTTAAACGCCAAAATCAGTGACTCATTATGTACTTACTACATCCACGTCCTCCTTTCAGGAAAATAGGACTTCTTAAAGAGTGGTTACACGCCACACACAATCACCCTCAGTGTATTAACAGTGTTAGTCAAATGATCGCCCACTACCCAAAGGCTACACTGCAGAAACTCTTATGAACAAACCTTGTTATATCACAACTTGATCTGTTCTGATTCAGTCTGTATTCACACCCAGTTATCATAAAATTCAATTTAATTTCTTCAAAATACAAGTCACTATTCTACTCTACAAAAATTGTAACTTTTCTTAATCACAAAAAAAGCAGACACGTGCAGTCATGTGTGCGATAAAGGCAACGAGGAATGAAATATAACACAAAAGACATCGATAAGAACTTTCAACAAAATTCAGTGACATTGGATATTACAATTTCTATTCAATAAGAAATCAGAAAAAACTTGGATTTTTGTAGGTGATATTTATTTTTCAATATTGTTGAAAACACACGTGTTTTTAAAATTGTTAAAAAAACACGTGACGCTCAAAATTATGTACGCACATATATTTTCATCAGCGTGTTAACAGATTGTGAGGTAACACACACTGTAGATGGAAATTACATACAGTACAATGACGATTCAGAAACAAATTCAAAAGCACCACACACAAACACACAAAAATAAGTAACAAGTTAATTGAGTTATGCATTATATA
>CM035198.1:17009233-17026637 GCA_020233015.1 Callinectes sapidus | reverse complement strand
GTTTTTTTTTTTTTTTTTTTTTTTTTGCAGTGTCCGTTCACAGCCTGGTCAAGTGGGAGTTAGTGAAATGCGATGGGCAGTGTCCCAGGACTTTCACGGGTTCATACTGTACCTTTCATGGTTTGATTATTAAGGGAAGTTTTTAGTTATTTTCTGGGCGTGGCCTGGATAAACATGCTTGATTGTGCTCAGGCATTTAGTCAGTCTGTTACTTAACTTACCAGTCAGTCCTCCAACAGTCAGTCAGTCAGGTAGCCAGTCAGTCAGTCAGTCAGTCAATCTGTCAGTCAGTCAGTCAGTCATTGAGAGTAAGTAGAAAAGAGTGTTGAATTTTTTGATTGTGTGTGTGTGTGTGTGTGTGTGTGTGTGTGTGTTTTCGCGCTCGTGCGTGCGCGCACAGTCTTAAGAGAAAGTTTGTGTTGACTCAATAGCTGTTAGTACTCTGAGAGTTTTTTGCTCCCTCTGAGTTTCGCATTGTTGTTTTCGAAGTAATTTTCTACCTCATGTCAAGGTTTTGCCTGTATTAACTTTCCTTGTTAGGTTTAGATGTTTAGCCTGTTTTTTTTTTTAAACCACAGGGACTATTTTTGTTATTGAGCATATTCCTTTCTCATTAATCTCTCTCTCTCTCTCTCTCTCTCTCTCTCTCTCTCTCTCTCTCTCTCTCTCTCTCTCTCTCTCTCTCTCTCTCTCTCTCTCTCTCTCGTGTCAATTTGTGAACAAAGAGCCATATTAATAATACTGGGCTAGGTGGGGATGGGGGAGGGATGAGAAGTGTCATGGGGCTGGTGCAATGTATAGTAATGATTCCCTCTTGGCCCGCATCCATTACTGTTATGACAAGATAATCTAATGAGATGATTACAAGACAAGCCACCAGTGTTCATTGATATCCAAATGTCCCCTCTATTATTATTATTATTATGATGTGTAAGATGATTGTGCGGTTTCCTTTGTCTTGTTTCTCCATCAACGAAGTGAACGTAGTGTTGTGTTTCTGTGTAATTAGGTGGAGATAAGTGACAATCATTTGGCACTCTGGGGATTGTCTAGTGTGTGTGTGTGTGTGTGTGTGTGTGTGTGTGTGTGTGTGTGTGTGTGTGTGACCTTGTTCCCAGAGCTGTGAGGGTCCTTAGACTCCTCTTTCGATCGACTTGGATTGACTCGGCACACATTCCTGATCTGAGTCGACCAACAATTCCTGGCAATATAAAACGTGACACTAAACCCTGTGCTGGAATGTGAGAATGACATCGTATCAAATTACTTGTAGTATTTTCTTCAGTGAATAGTCCCGTAAAAAAGGATGACGTGATCAGAACGTATAAATAGGCGTTGGTTGGAAATACTAGCAATAGCATCTACGGAATGAGACGATTATGAACAGAGAACCAAATTATACACATGAAAATAAAAGCGATATGATAAATCTATTAATATATAAATGCTGGATTGATATGGAAAAAAATAGATAGATAAATAAATAAAATGCAGGAATAGATGAATAAAGAAATTAATTAAACACATGAAAATAGAAGCGATAAGATAAATTTGTTGATCTATCAATGCTGGAGTGATGTGGACAAAAGAAATGAAATAGATAGATATATAGATAGATAAATAAATAGGTAAATAAATAAACAAATAAAAAATACAGGAATAAATGAAATGAGGAAGCAGTGGAAGGTAGACAGTAATCAAACCTTTCAATTCTGAGAGACATATTTTGGCGGGAAACGAGGGGATGGAAGGTCACTACCCTAGATGTGGCTTTAGTAATCATGGAGTATTAGAGTGCGGTTTGCCGTTTCTAGTACTGGATTATTGGACATGACTGAGGTTTGGATATCGAAAATGAGGTAACTGATACATAGGTGAGTGTAAGGATAAGTCTGCACGTGGTTTGATTAATGGTGCATTGCTTCAGTAATTGAACGTGAACCGGAACTGAATTAGTGGTGCTTAGCGGAATATCTGATTGAAGTGCAGTGGTTAATGAACGTAATTGAGCCCATACGATAATTTTTGAAGTATCTATTGAGTTACAAATCGTCATATGAAATGGTATTTATAGTGTTGATTGATACTCATAATTTTGTATATTTATTTTTTATATTTTCACTGTAACACGAAACAATTATGAGCAACAAAAGTGATGTATAAAATCTTTTTAAACGTGTACAAGAAATCAGATCGAGAAGAACAGATTCTGGTGTCTGCTTAATTCAATGATTTTTTTTTATGGCTCTAGAACCCGTAAAGGTGTGTCACAGTGAATAGTTATTGTGGAAAAAATGCACCAAATAACATTAGGAAATTAGGAGCTGCTTTTTTAAGAATATTTAGATAAGCCTTGATCTATTTTCAGGAGCGGAGTATTTACGTACATTCTCATAGATATAGTTATATACACACAGGCTTCTGTAAACTATGATTAATTTTAGAAGAACAATTAAAGCATAGTCTCTGTGGAATTTTACACGTTAATATCCCCAACACCAAATTTATCCCACGATCTTGATTATTTTTCAGAGTATACGAAAAAAATAATTAATAGGAACGTATAAACCACAAGCTTTACATGCATAGGATTGTTTTTTTTCATGAGTATTCCTATAAGTGTCGGCATTTTGCTATGACTAATTGGTGTTCAGCGAGCCAGAAGAGGGCGTCGTTTGTTCCCGTGCCGAATGCTGCACACAATGGCGGCTTCATTAACTCTTGACATCAGTGCAGGGCAACCTTTGTCAGGTGTCCGTGCAATGCTGCAGCCATTATTATACTAGATAGTATCTGGTCGATAGTGGCACAGTGACGCATACACCATAGTCGAAGGTCTATATCGCACGTTGATATAAAAATGTGTTTGCTGGAGAAAATATAGATCACTGTCTAGAAGAGGCACATGATACTGGGCATTACAGCTAAGGCTCTCGTAGGTGGGCACTGCATACCAGGCAGTGGGGAAACAATGATACACGTCTGCTGGTGAACCTCTGCGTGTCTCTTTTAACCATTTCCTGCCATGTCTTAATAACGAAGTGCAGTTACAACAGCCATCTTCTTGATTTCTAAAGTTAAATGATATTCTCTGATCTCTGAAAACTTCTACACTCAGTCACTCTAGATTTCTTCCTTTTTCACTTCTCTTGCTGACATTTTTTTGCTTATGAATAGATACTCCTGCTAGTGATATTTTTGCCCTACATCTTCCTTGATCTGTGGTACAGTCCCTCTGATTGTTCTCTCGCTACAATGTGTCATTGCTCGATCCATGGTCTTAACCCCTTCAGTACTGGGACTCATTTTTATCACGAGTTTTGGGTGTAATTAGACGATTTCATTAACACTAACAACGGTCTATGGAGGTCAGGAGATTAATGACCAGAGTTGGTAGTATTTTAATCCCAACATGAGTTTCTGAAATTGTGTAAAATTGACAAATAATAAACAGAATAAGTATGAAAATACGTTCCAGTACTAATGGGGTTAACACAAATTACAGTTACAACCTGGTGCAGAAACGACATCTTACCATCAACACTACACGACACATGCTGCAAACATCTACACACTTTTGTCCCGAAAAAAATTATATTCACGATAAAAAAGTAACAACAGCTTCTAAGTTCACATCTGGCGAAGAAACCATGAATATGTGTTTTTGCTTCTTCCAGCTTCCTATGCCGTAACTTATGTAACATTCGTGGTCTTTTTATGTAATTTACTGTTCGTATAACAACACCTTTACTCCTCCCAACCTCATCTATTTTTCATTAAATCTGCGGCGTCTGAGTCCACGGAAGGCAGATCTATTCCTGTTCCTCTTCCTTTATCAGCCTCATTTATTTATACACCTCCTCCTCTTCCTCCTCCTCTTTTTTTTCTTCTTCTTCCTCGTCCTCCTCCTCCTTATTGTAGTTGTTGTTGTCGTTGTTGTTGTCATCGTTTTGTTGTTGTTGCAGCTGCTGTTGTTGTTATTCTATTTTTGATCGATTGGAGATGAAAAGTAAGAAAAAAAAAAAAAAAAAAAAAGAGCAGAGTAAAATAAGGAGTCTCCCTGTGTCCTGACCAGCCTCGCATTACAGCTTCTCTCAGCACAACTGATGGAACCGTAAGGCGATACTGCTCCGGAAGTAATTTATTTTTTTTGTCTCGTCGATCACCCTCAGTCTATAATATATTTTCTTTTCATTCAACTTTCATTACCACATTTCATTTTGACCCTATTCTGAATATTGGTGCAAAAGTTTATCTAATTCACAGTTATGTAATGAAGGAATTAGTCATTTAATACCTTACTTCAATATGAATAACTCATCTTTGCTGGAAAATGATCAGCTATGTTAAAAAAAATGTTCCTCTTTTATTTAAGAGGGGAAACCTTGGCAAGAGCACCAAAGACGACTAAACAAAGAAGCCCAATTAGATGCACTTTTGAGCAGATCCAAGAAAGTTAGCCAAAATAATGGGATAAATGACTCAGAACCTCCTTCTTGAATGAGTTCAGGTTACAGTAAGATGGGAATAAAGAAGCAGGTAGGAAGTTTCAGAGTTTACCAGAGAAAGAAAACATGAATAAAAGCAACATGAAAAAAAATTGACACAAGAGAAGATGAGGTTTAATAGGACAGTTTCAGTACGTGCGAGTAATGTCCTCCTCTACTGGCCATAGTAATGAGTGTGTTAGGTGAGATAAGAGTGCTCGTTTCGGTCAAAGAAAGCACTGTCAAGAACACTAACTAGTACGGTGAACTTAATAGAGAAGGAAGAAAACAAAGCCGTGGAGTATTGTGTATTAGGAGATTCCGAACTGGTAATGTGTGATGTCTTTCTCATTTAAGCACGAAAATATACAAACTAGAGAGAGAGAGAGAGAGAGAGAGAGAGAGAGAGAGAGAGAGAGAGAGAGAGAGAGAGAGAGAGAGAGAGAGAGAGAGAGAGAGAGAGAGAGAGATGTAAATTTCATGCAAAAAAGTGAGTTAATTATACTGAAATCTTACAGAGCAAAATATGGTAAGTATCAAGAAGCCTCGCGTGACAAGAACAAAGGGAAGACACCACAAAGATAATAAGTAAGAGATATTCATTATACGTCGTTCTCCACTTGTGACTTTTACACTTATTTTTTTATTACTTTTTGTTTTGTTACGTATAAGGCTATGGATA
This sequence comes from Callinectes sapidus, assembly GCA_020233015.1. Taxonomy (NCBI): domain Eukaryota; kingdom Metazoa; phylum Arthropoda; class Malacostraca; order Decapoda; family Portunidae; genus Callinectes; species Callinectes sapidus. The sequence continues at coordinate 17,021,468 of CM035198.1, read as the reverse complement.
CAGAGATATATATACTCTTTTAATTGCATGTCAGATGCATTTAACATCAGAAAAACACAAGCATATTGTTTTATTATTCAGGGTTAGTAATGGATATTTCTCAATTGCTTGTTTTGCCTTGTCCCTCCCCCCATCTCTCTCTCTCTCTCCCTCTCTCTCTCTCTCTCTCTCTCTCTCTCTCTCTCTCTCTCTCTCTCTCTCTCTCTCTCTCTCTCTCTCTCTCTCTCTCTCTCTTCCTTTTTATGTCTGTCTGTCTATCTGTCTGTCTGTCTATCTATCTATCTATCTATCTGTCTTTGTTCTCATTAATCGTGGGAGACTGCGTTTTGCGTTGCGCTTTGTATAATTTCAACACAAATGTTTCGTGTGCATTAAATCACTCCCCCCCTCCCCTTCTCTCTCTCTCTCTCTCTCTCTCTCTCTCTCTCTCTCTCTCTCTCTCTCTCTCTCTCTCTCTCTCTCTCTCTCTCTCTCTGTGTGTGTGTGTGTGTGTGTGTGTGTGTGTGTGCGTGTGCGTGTGTGTTTGTCATCCAATTGCTTCCTACACACACAGACACACACACACACACACACACACACACACACACACACACACACACACACACACACACACACACACACACACACGTTTATGTTCATATATAACTACGACTAACATGAAATTGATATCATAAATGTTATACAATTTGAAATGTTAATTTTGGAATCCTTTAACGTCATTTACCGGTACAAACAATGGCATTAGCTTTAGTCGCATTATTTTCTCAAAATGTGCATTGTAATTCAGTTCTTTCAAAGATTATGTGCAATTATAATAACTTAATTAGATTTCATAACAATAGTGAGCTACATTCGAGTGTGCTTTCATAGGAACAACAGTACGTATACTAAATATAATTTCCTTTATTAAATGTCTCCTTTTTCAGGAGTGCAGCGTACAGATTAACAATATTTGATCATTGTCCTTTTTTATTAACTCCATTCACGGATTGTATGAAATACATTAAAAGGAACACCAAATATGCCTTCCAAGGATAGCGTTTCTGTGCATTCACGATAATGTTAGCGAGGTAGCACTCGTTTGTTTTGAATATTTAATGCTTGATACTTTATACAGCGGCTTACGTATAAAAAGGATGATGATAAAATACACATTTAGTGGTTTGTGTTTATTGCGGCCAAGCTCTTTTATGGACCGTTAGTGCTAATCGTCATTAGAACCGGACGAATCTTACATATGTTGCGTGGCCCAAATCATAACAAACACATCAGTCTTGTAAAGTGAAAGGGAACGTAAGGATACACAACACGCCAGTCAGTCCCTCAGTTTATGAAATGATTTTTTTTCTTTATCACCAAAAATTTACGAAGGAAAAGTATAATTTGTGTTTCAAAATAATACGCTAACGATTAAAAGGGAGTGAATGGTCTGTTTATGATTTGAACGTGTGTGTGTACAATAGTGTTGATATTATGCTGCTGCCAATCGTCATTACGAGCGGACGAGTCTTACATCTGTTGCGTGTCCATGATCATAACAAACACATCAGTCTAGTAAAGTGGGAGAAAAACACAGCAGGTAATTCAGTCCGTGGTTTTGTTTATTGAGAAAATGAAAAGTATATATATTTTTTAAAGTAATATCGCTCACCAAAGAAAAGGGAACCACTCGTCTGTGATTTGAACGTTTAGCTAAGTCACCTTTTGTGAAGATCATTATTACTTAAACAATTGTGTCTCTGATAATGGCTTTTGTTTCTGCTCACAACTTAATTTCTTCTATACTCTTCTCTGCATTATATAAAGATGCTTTAAATTGTGACGAGTAATATCTCTTCTACCTGCCCTTTTTGTCGCTGTATGTTGGTTCTGTGTCATTTAAAGTAATCTTCTTCAGTAAGCAATTTACCAGAATTTCTGTAGCATGATCCGATTTCTGGCTGTAAGTACGTCTAGAGTCTAGACAGAGTGATGTTCACTTTTCTGTGTTTTCGTGTATACTAATTTGTTTGACTGGAATTTTTTTTTATATTTGTATTTATAAAATTAAAATTCCCCTTATGAATGTCAAAACTGTCATATTTGTTATAATTGGCTCCAGGTACCACCTTTTTTCACGTAAAAGGGAGAAGCTGGCCAAGGCCAACAAAAACAATGAAAATATAAAGCTCATTAATTTACAGGTGTCTATAGTCTTCTAATTCTATTTAAAATAAGTTAATCGAATCATCTCAGAATATTGTTATGGTTTTGTATCGTGCAAGCAGAGAGTGTCGTGTCGGGATTCAAAAGAGCTGAAGGCAAGAAAATGTTTGCTTGTGCGTAGAAGTGGAAATGATGTCTATGGCGCCATGCTTTTCAACGTTGCTAGTCCAGTTGTGATTAGTTATTGATGGAAAGGTATTTCTTATTTATCATCTATTTTATAGCAGTGGGTTTTTAAGTAATTGGGAAATATAAAAGTGAATAGAATTTGTTGAGTGACTGTTTGATATTCTAGGCTCTTTGTGTAAGGCTTAAATTGAGATCTTCATTTAATAGTATGAAATTTTTTTTCGTAAAAGAGGATATAAAAGTCACAGGAAGGAGGAAATATAGAATCAGCCAGTTAGTTTCAGAGTTTATCAGAGAAAGGAATGAATGATTAAGCTTAGTCGTTAACCATGACATTGGGGTGGTAGACACGACAGGTATGAGAGAATGAAGAAGGGAAAAAGGGAGACATGCAGATGGTAAGATCAGAACAACAGTTAGGATAAAGATAGAAGACAGCAAGGGATATAACTGTGGTGGTGAGAAATAAACTGAAGACTGTCAGCTAAAAGAGTAGAGTTGATAAGTCCAAAGGGTTTTTATTCCATCCTGATAGCTGTATGAATAGTATCTCTCATACATAGTAGGGGAGTTAAAGCTCCATTCATACAACCTTTTTAGACAGCACTTAACTTATGTAAAATTTCTAAGATTTTTTAGGTGGAGGGATTCTGACCTTAAAGAACCATTAAAGTGCTGTACGAGTGTGTGGTGTCCTAGCTCGACAGCTTAACATACATGATTTTGAAGTCCTACCTGTATGTTTAGCAAATGTTTCTTGTTATGGGTGTATTACGCAATGAAGTGTCGCTACATGCAATGAAGCTTAAATTAAAATGGATATTATTAGACGTGAACGCAGAGTGCCTTAATATGCACCGACCTGCTGCTGATATTAAAATTTTGGTTCGGATGCACGTGTTCCCGGAAGGAGTTTTATCATCAATATGAATAAGTGTAGAGAGAGAGTTTCATTAGGATAGATATTGAATAAGTGAACTACTGAATAATTGAATTAACAAATGAACAACTAAATAAATAAATTAATATATGTACAAAACTGTGTAACGTTCAAAGGATCAAGCAAGCATAGAAACATGTAAATATTGTAAGTGAATTTTGAATAATTGATGTCACAGAAAGAAAAAAACAACAACATTTCATAAGAGAATTGTTGTGTCGTTGCAAAAGGAATGATTCAGAAACTCTGCTATTTGTCTGACCACTGAGAGAATACATACTTGAATGGCATCATTGTCCGCTATGTGTGAGTCATCCAGCGTTAAATATTAGCTCCAGGTTTATGTATTGAATTTACTGTTTGTCAGATGAGTAGTGTTCTGTTATACAAGATAATCTTTATATCAAATTTTAATTCAATGCCTAATAGGCTGTGTATCCTTAAATAATCCTCTCCCTGCTATCTGGCAAATGTTTCCTTAATAATCCATCGCTCTAAGGCATGCATCCTTTCTTGTTCCACAGCCGCATCCTTATGTTACACTGGCTAAAACTTGCCAGATTTATTCTTTTCATTCCCTTCTTTCTTGCAGCTGCTTATATAGATTCCATACATTGTATTTAATGCTGTGAGTTGTTGTACTGTACATATATCGCACTGAAAGGGTTACATCGTGATACAAGTCTGTAGAGCAGGAGCTGGCTGGTTCAAAATAGTAGAGATGGAAAACAAAAATGGATTGCTGAACTTTTTAACAGTGATGCATCAACGTAATTATGAAATGTGTGATTTTTTTAGGAAAAATTTACTCTTCTACTGAGTTAGGGAAAAAATACTGTGCTGTATTTTCTGTTCCATAAAAGGTTTGTGACTTCTGTGGCCTTGTTTGAAATGCTCTTACAACATCAGACTGCCATTCTGTGTTTGCGGGAGAAGCTGAGCACATGGCTAGAGGCAGCCTGACATTGGCATGCTTCTGTGGTAATAATACCATGGGGATCTTTAATCAAACGATCCTTTGAAGATTGTTAGGCAAAACGTATTGTGCCGCGAAGTGAACCATTCAAAAGCTGTAAAGAGTCTTATTGGGATATACTTTGACTTGCTGATTATTGATGTTTGATAAAAAAAATAAATGCAAGACTCAAAAGTGAATGTTCATTAGCCTTATCTTATGAGTCAAAATAGTAGTACTATGACCTTTGAGACTCGATACCATTATTGTTTCTCATTTGCTATTGTCTTAACAGTTGAGACATGACTTGCGTGTCTTCTTTTTATGGTTATTTGTGTTGCCTATTTGATCTGGAGCTTTCTGTCATGTACTGCTCTTCCAAGGTTTCTTTGAAAGATACTTATGACAAGAATGAAAGTCGTAACTCAGCGTAGTATTACTTAACTCCCTCAATATTTAAATATTTGGTGGCTGCAGTGCAACTTCCTTTGTTACCTGTCAAGGGAGGCAGAGGCGGAGGATGCGTCTCTGCGGTGAGGCTGAGAGGTTTCGAGTGCCACACACACCTGCACGCGACAACTACTTTGGCCTCATCGCTACTCTGGAGTTTGCTAACCGTAACGAAACATGACACAGGTTACCTCACATAATATTTCCCACCATAAAAATGAAAAAAAAAAAAAGATGAAAATGAACGTTACATTCCTGTTTTCGTATTTCTGCACCACGTTTAGAGCTCCACATTAGTTTCTGGAATTCCAATTTTTTGAAATTCATTCAGGACCAGAGGCCGCGCTGTTTTGAGAATGGCATACGTTGTGAAAACAGACTCGTGTCGACCTGTGTTTTTCGGATTCATGATTCACTATTGCAGAATCACTGAATTTTCAATCGTGTCACGTTGACATGTTTTTTTTTTCTTAGTTTTCAGACTGACTGATTGACTGACTGACTGACATTGACTGACTCATTGTGTGTGTGTGTGTGTGTGTGTGTGTGTGTGTGTGTGTGTGTGTGTGTGTGTGTGTGTGTGTGTGTGTGTGTGTGTGTGTGTGTGTGTGTGTGTGTGTGTGTGTGTGTGTGTGTGTGTGTGTGTTCGCACCGGCTAAAATATTGAAAATAGTCAATGAATTAATCTTTTACAGCATCCTAGTGATGGTACATAAAGCAGGTCAGAGTTGTTTTGTTGTGTAGCTCGAGAATAGTCAATTATGAATAGATGTCAGAGGTGGTCTTTGTGCACCGAATAAATCATATATGCTTCTGCTGCTGCTCTTGTTAATGGCGATTTTTCTTTTTGTTTACAAAGTGTTTTTAACATTAAAAATTTGTTGTATTTATATTTTCACTTACCAGTATTGCACTTTTATTACACAGTTTCTTGCATCTGGTCAGAAAAAGGCAAGAATGATGAGGTATAAGCGGAGATTGATAATGTTTGTGTATTTTCAGTGTGTACATCGTGGAATGGTGTTGCTGTGAATGTCTCTTGTCTCTGTAGAACAAGTTTGAGTAAAGAATAGTACACTATTATTAATGACATTTAGTACAAGTATTATGAATATGAACATCACGTCTACTTTTAGGGTGGGACTTTTTACTTATTTTTTCTAATTACGTATTTACCATTCTTTATGTAGTAGTGATAAGACAACAATGAGTGTCTGTCCCACTGAGTTGCCTGTCCTCTCATAAAATGTAGAGAGAATGATTGTAAATTAAAGGATAAGAAATACGAAGCCGTAAGAAAGAGCGATCTCCCTTCACTATTCAACAATACATATTTCCTTGCTTTGAATCATTACGGATGTGAGAAGTTAAGAGTAAAATGTAAAGCACGCGCAAAGGTTTTGTAACATGTGTGGCGCCGAAATAGCTCAAGTTGCTAAAAGACTTGTAGTGTAAGTTGGGTTTACTTTGAATTGGTACTCTGGCTGGCAGCGAAGTGGAGATTGTCGAGGAAAGGGCGCACTCCCATGGGATTAGTAGCAGTGGAATAACTTTGGTTTTTGCTGCGTATTCCCACTTCCAGAGGGAGGCTGGAACGAAGTGGCTTTTGTTTTCACAACAAGGATGGAGGGTACGGCACCATCATGTCTTTTACTTATGTTCATGTACTTTATGATATATTAACCTACTGCTGCCTCTTATGATAATGGTAATATTCTTTTATGTTGACAGACCACTGCTGCTGACCTACCTGAAGGTGCATCAGATCAGTCTAGTGTCTGTCTTCTTCCACTTGTACCACTTCGAGCACCAACACTGTCGCTGCACGAAAAAAAAAGAACGTAAGTGTCTCATTGACTTTGTTGATATAAGCTACGGGAAAGAAGAAACTGTTATTGGGATACCTTCTTTGCATCAAGAAGTTCATGCAAATGACATGAGGTTTATTTAATCCCCGTAGTACTATTCAAGAGAGTTTCATTTCCGCCCACTTTTTAAGTAATCCATGTATTTTTGTACCGAAGTGAACATGTATTCGAAATCTTCCATAAGAACAAATGCTCATCAACGAATATGCGTAGAAACTCGTATGTACTACTAATGCTGGAGGATTGAGACATTATAGCGAATAGCAAAATACATATGGAGATTAAGGAAGTGGAAGTGTATCTTTTGAAAGAAATTATACTCTATTATCATCGATTTTATAGCAAGGAACATAATATGTATATCAAATGATACTCAAAAAACTTTCGGAAACGAGACAGGAAAAGGAAAGAGGGGACTGAACGTGGCGCTTCTATGGTTTCACTACTTTTATGTTCGAGACGGAAATGGTTCCTCCCTCTTACCCATCCGTCGCCATGATTAAAGTCAGTAATGAGGAAAGTAGTGAGAGATTTGAGTGCTCCAGTAGTGCTTTGTGGATTCAGTAACAAATCCTATGCACTTTTTGACTACTTAGCTTTTCTCTGTAGATCATTACATGCATCCTTGGCACCGTCTCGTTTAGTAAATTTTTTTTCTCTATGATTTACATTAGCATTATTGAATAAACAGGTGTGGTGGTAATCGTGGAGTTCTAATGTAGATCTAAATATTGCTGCACGAGGATCAGGATTCGAGTCACCTCAGCAGCACGTGCGTGGGGCGTGGAGCGGTGCAGGGAGGTGGAGAGGTCAGTCAGTGGTGTGTGGCGTGCAGAGCCTCAGTGGTGGATGTGATTTACCCACACCTTAATTTCAAGGCAGTCGCGCCACTTAACTCCAAGATTCTAGGTTGAACTTCAGTGTACCGAGATTATCGTAGGGATTGTATGTGTGTGGGTAATGTTTCTTAATTTTTACTGACATTTTTTTTTATTTTATTTTCTGCAATTTATAAAAGTTATCCTATTGCTCTTCAAATTGTTAGATTATATACTGTCTCCAGAAAGACGTTGCATGACACTGTTTTTCCTTACGTGCTGCTGTGAGGGACAAAAAGTATAATCATGAAAATACCTTGTTGGAAAAAGAAAAAAAGCTATCGAGCGTTATTAAGTATGCGCTTACACACACACACACACACACACACACGCACACACACACACACACACGCACACACACACACACACACACACACACACACACACACACACACACACACACACACACACACACACACACACACACACACACACACACACATACAGACTAAGAATCATCAGCAAGGCGCTAGGCGAGGTGCGTGTTGGGGCAGCTAGTGGCAGATGGCTGGTGGTGGTGGTGGTGGTGGTGGTGGTCGGTAGTGGTGGCTCGGAAACTAAGTGTGTGAGGGTTTCATTTCAAGCGCCATCCGTGACGTGCATCGGACCGGACCACGTTGGCTAATTAAAAGTTTTTATCCTGCAGCGGCATATTGCGTCTCTTATTTCTCGTCAAATGTATATGGCGGAGCGATCCAACTCGAAAGTAATAAAAAAATAGCTATAATTGATTTTCATGTTATGTACATACTCTGACATCGGAGACAAACCGCTTTTTCTTTCGTCTCAAAGAGTATGTGGTTTAGTGCTGGATTAGGTATGCTGGACATGTTATCTTGTTTATTTGTGTTACTGCGGTCAGGTACAGAGGCCATTAAAGTTTTTGACACATTTTTAAAAATCTTTTACCCCGGAATGATTATTGTGTGTGATTTTTATTATTTCCTCGTTATTACCTTCTTGAAGTATTTCTTGTCACGTGTGGCATACTGACGAACGTCGCGGCGCAGTGTATGCTTGCGGGACTCTTCTGTGAGTGTGTTGAGTTTCCACAATACTTTACATTTAAGCCAGAAGGGCCCTGGCAATGGCTAACATACCTGAGGAAAAGTCCAGTAAAGATAACAGTGATTCACGGAGACAATTCATAGCAAGTCCAAAATAACCTTATGAAACTAGTGTCCTCAAGTCTTGTTCATGAGAAGGGTAAAATCACTAGCAGGAGATATGCAGAAACAGGCAAGGAATTTGTAAGCTTATATATAAGAGGTGTAGAAGACTGAAAAAACTGGTTATATAATTTATATATCTTGGAATACAGCTGTGGAGAGCGTAGACTGAGGTTAGAGAAACATGCTGCGAAGCCGTTAGAAGGAGCGATGGATGGATACATTTAGCAAGATCACCAAAACAGGTAACTTTAAAACAGCGATAACATATAGCAAGAATGCAACATTGCTTCTGTTAGAGAGAAACTGATCACAGTGTGAAGATAAAAGATGGTGATATGAAATGTTCTTGAATAAAGGCTATTTAGAGATAGAAAAATTCAAATCAGTAAAACGTGTATGGTATGTCATTTTACTGATGGTTTCGTGATGTCCGAAAGTAGATGGCCAAAAAGTTGGTGTGTGACAACTGTTTGGTTTCACAAGACCTTCCCAGGGTGGCGGGCCTTATGGTCTCTTTAAGTCACTAAGAATGCACGGAATCCAGCATACAAATAACACTCTTGATGGTTACACGGGGATGGTATTGTCTGGACCGTCTGGCTTGCAGTGATGGACTTTATTGTGATACGGTGGTAGGAGCGAGCGTTTATGGGTGAAAAGTGTTCTGGCAATGGGATTTTGTTTCAGATATATAGAACTGAAATCATATAGTACTTGAAATAGCATTGACAGGAGTTAAAGCATCAATACCAACACGACAATAGGAATAACAACAACAACCATCAGCATCAGAGTGCGTGATTTCTTGATGCATGTGGCTGAAGGGCGATGTGTGTGTGTGCAAGTGTTCTGAGGTTCGTGTTCCAACTGGTAGGGGCGCGCACAGAGGGACGGGTCTCTTCAGTGTGTGGCTGGCTTGTGGCGACTTTGTGTGGCTGAGAGGTCCAAGCTGGTTCAATCTGTCATGTTACGCCTTGTGCGTCATCTGGCCTTTCTCGGGCGCTGTTTACACACACACACACACACACACACACACACACACACACACACACACACACACACACTATGAAATACAACTATGTTGAGTAGTAGTAAGCAAATGAGTGTAAAGATGGTAAGGAAAACCTGGGCTGGGTCAGGGACACTCTTTATTCAAACGTTTCGACAGAATGTGAGGAACTCACTCTCCGAGGAAGACATTCTGTCGAAACGTTAATGGGTGTCCCTGACCCAGCCCAGGTTTTCCTTACCATCTTTACTCTCAAATGGAACTATGTCAATAAATTTGTGAAAAAGGTAAAATTTGAAGCAAAGAAACCTGAGGTAGAAAAGTTACAAATACAATGAGAAAGGGAGACGTACCAGGTTCGCCGAAACTTTGCATTATAGTATTTGTTTTGTATTAACTTATTTGTAATACAATTTCTTTAGTGAATTATCAGGGAAAAAATCACTAAGACACTTCAAAATTGCAAAACTTATATAAAGGAGAAAATCACGGATCCTAATGTGTCATTCTACATACGACATAGAAGCTGTGGTAAATGTGTAAGGTGAGTGAGTGTAGTGAATGATAACGATGTCGATGTAACAGATACTTCCTTGTCGCAACACTTCATCATCAGTGTTTCTTGGAGCTCGTTTGCATCGCTACAGGAATAATGATTCGTTTTAGGCCATTGGCAAAAATGTTATAAGAACTTTATTGAATTTTTGACACATGAGTAGGATTAAAGAAAATAAAAATAATAAAACCTGTTTCATGACATTAAAATGTATGTGTGTTATTAATGATTTGGATATGAATTGCGGTCACCGCCGGTCATACTTGACAAATCATGAAGCATTAATAACAGCGTTTGAAACTATAAGCTCATATTAATGATATTAAATGTAATATTAGGTCGTATTAGTTAGTGTACATTTTTTATATCTATTTTTTTATTAATTCATTAACTCATAGTTGACGTTTATGAAAAATATTTCAATAAGTATTTCAAATTTTCATTCTCTTGATGTATGATTTAAAATAACTTAACAGCTGTCTCGTTAAACGTGTCTTTTATTTAACCATGTCAACTTGCCGTGTTCATAATATGGAATATGATTGCCAGAGATGTTAAACATTTATGATGCAAGTTTTTATTATGAAAATTAGAAACATAGAGATTTGAAAGGAAATTATTTGTGATATCTATATTAAGAGTATAATGAATCCAAATGAATGATTTTTTCTTTACATATAAACCGAACATAAAGCATAGAATACTAACCATGACATTTCGAATCGCGGATAAACCAAATGTCGAAATTCAAATTCTACGAAACATGTGAATATATTGAATGTCAATAATGAATTATAAGTTATATTCAAGTAAATGAGATGTAATTGTATTCATGTGCATGATGTGGGGAAAAGAAAATTCTTGCCAGGATGGTTGTTGCCCTGGCTGTCATACTCAATAAATGAACATAGCACTTCGTCTGGCTATTTAGTCGTTCAGTGGTTTCGGTCGCCTTCAGTCTTTTACCGTTCGTCTATATCATTTGATGTGTGTTGGGGGCCGCGTGTGGGTGTACGAGGAGAGGATCAGCTGGCGGGGCTGATATCGCCGGGCGCGTTAGTCAACGTCAAGACTCTTGTTTCCTGCGTGATTCCCTGATATTTCTTGGTTGTGGCCCGACAGGTTAAGATACGAGGCAGGCTATGAGGCAGTCTTCTCCTGTTGGATTCGTGAAAGGAAACAAGTTTAGAGAGAGATGTTGCCATGACAACAATGGATCTACGGTAACAATATCGTCAGCCCAACTTTAAGGAGCAACGTAATAAAAGGAGAAGAAGAAGAAGAAGAAAAAATAGCCCATCTTTCTTCTTGTTGGGACACTGGATAGGCGCTTGCTGTAAAGATAACGAAGAAAAAATGTCAACAGACTAACGGGAACAAAAAATCAGCCAGAGATAATCCGGGATACTCGCTAAATTAAACAAGAAAATTGCTTACACGTAAAGAAAGGGAAGATTGGCAAAATGATTCGGGTAACCTTCATCTTCCGCTCGGCTATCATCCACAGTTATCGGATATAGGGAGAGAGAGGACTTTTTATGTCAGCTGATCGATTGTGTGTGTGTGTGTGTGTGTGTGTGTGTGTGTGTGTGTGTGTGTGTGTGTGTGTGTGTGTGTGTGTGTGTTGTGGTGTGTTGTGTTGTGTTGTGTTGTTTGTGTTGTGTTGTGTTGTGTGTGTGTGTGTGTGTGTGTGTGTGTGTGTGTGTGTGTGTGGTGTGTGTGTGTGTGTGTGTGTGTGTGTGTGTGTGTGTGTGTGTGTGTGTGTGTGTGTGTGTGTGTGTGTGTGTGTGTGTGTGTGTGTGATATTGTGTGTGTGTGTGTAGGTTCATTCATTTCCATTGTAGCTGTGTTAGCTTTTCTCTATTTATTTATCTATTTTTATTCATTTATTTATTTTTTTGGTTAGTATTTGCATTGTCGTATGTATTATTAGCTTTTGCATGTTAGCTCATTCGTTTCATTTTTTCATATTACTATGTTTGCTTCATCTTGTGACAATAAAACTAATAGATAGATAGACAGAAAGAGATAAATAAATAAATAGTTAAATAGTTTTATTGTCACAAGTTTTCA
>CM035198.1:16938360-16948749 GCA_020233015.1 Callinectes sapidus | reverse complement strand
TCTTTCCTTGGCAGGGTAGTGTCAATCTCCATGGTGTTTGTGAACAAGACACTGCTGGGTGGTGGTTCGGTGGGCGGCACGACGGACGCACCACTGTTTGTCACTTGGTTCCAGTGTGTGGTGACAGATGCTGCTTGCCTCGTGGCCGCCAGACTCACTTAAATGGCCCCTAACCTTCTTGCCTTCCCTGACGTGGGCCATATTGAAGCGGCTACTGTTAGGAAGGTGGGTTTAGGAGGGGGGGAAAAATATTAGGTTAAGGTTAAGAGGGTTTTTTTTATTTTGTGGGTTTAGAAATCATTTACGCACATGACCATACCTCTCTCTCTCTCTCTCTCTCTCTCTCTCTCTCTCTCTCTCTCTCTAAAAATAAAGATATCTCTAATTTTCTCTTAACTTCTGTACTTAAAAAATAGTCAGAAACCCGAATTTTTTTGTGCACCACAAAGTTAATTTATGTATAACTTTGCACACACAACACCTATGTATGCGAAACTTGGTGTACACACAGACCAACCACCCCGCAGACACCCACACAACCTGCATTGCCCTACCCACCACCAAATTAAAGTTAGCTCACTTTCTCTACAGATTTTGCATCAACGGATTTGCGTGGCCCACGATTCTGAAGATATCTTACAAGCGGTCTAATTTCTACATCAAGATACGGCCGGGAGAGAATTTGAGACTTTCGAGAGTACTGTGGGGTTCAAACTGACCAATCACAGGGCAGCTAAGAGACTGTGGAAGGTCTACATTGAACACCATACTTACTTCAGGTGATTATTTTAGATTAAGTTCAGATTAAGGTTAGATCAGAGTAGGTTAGGTTAAGGTGATTTTTCTTGTTTATTTTATTAAGGATTATATTAGGATAGGGTGTTTTTAAGGAATTCTTAAGTTTTTTTTGCTTTTTTAGGTTCGGATTAAGGTTAGTTTAGGTTTTTTTTAATTTTTTTTTTCAGGATTAAATTAGGTTTGGGTGTTTTCTAAGGAATTTTTAAGGGTTTTTCGCTTTTTCTTTTAGGTTCGGATTAAGGTTAGTTTGTATTTTCTTCTTTTTCAGGATTGAATTAGGGATTATATTAGGTTAGGGTTTTTTTTTTTTTTTTTTTTTTTGGTTTAAATTAAGGTTAGATTAGATTAGATTAGGTTAATGTTTTTTTTTCAGAATTAAATTAGGTTAGGGGTTTTAAAGGGTTTTTCACTTTTTAAAGTTTGGATTAAGGCTAGATCAGATTAGGTTAGGTTAGATTAGGGTTTTTTATTTTTTTTCAGGATTGAATTAGGTTAGGTGTTTTTTAGGGAATTGTTAAAGGATTTTAATGATTTTTCACTTTTTTAGGCTCGGATGATGGTTAAATCAGATTAGGTTAGGTTAGTTTAGTTTTTTTTTTGTTTATTTATAAGGATTATATTAGGTTAGGTGTTTTTAAGGAATATTTAAGGGTTTTCTGCTGTTTTAGGTTAGAATTATTGTCATTAATTCATTTGTGGGATTATTTTGAAGGATTATATTAGGTTACGTGTTTTTAAGGAATTTTTAAGGGCTTTTCACTGTTTTAAGTAAGAATTATTGTTATTAACTCTTTTTATGGGTTATTTTTAAGGATTTATTAGGTTAGGGTCGTATTAGGTTAGGAATATTGTAATTTACTTATTTTCTTTTTTTTTTTTTTTTAGGAATTAGGTTTCGTTAGGTTAGGAGCATTGTAATTAACTTATTTTTCTGTTTATTTTTAAGGATTACGTTAAGTTTAGTGACGAAATTAAAGTGTTTCCATTTCATACGTTTTTTTGCGTGTCTTTTTTTTTTTTTTTTTATTTTTTTGTTATAGGGGTGTTATAATGGTAGTTAGGTTAGGTTAGATTTGGTCAGAGTTTGGTGGGGTTCTGTATGTGTTTTATGTGTTTTGAGTGTTTGTTTGTGTTTTGTCTGTTTTTGCGTGTTTTGTCTGTTTTTGAGTGCGTTTTGTCTGTTTTTGAGTGTGTTTGATTAGGTTAAGTACGTTTTGGTGTGAAAGATGTATTTTGAGTGCGTTTTGGGTGTATTTGAGTGCGTTTTTTGAGTGTAGATTAGGCTAGGTTAGAGTGTGTTTAAGTGTGTATATCTTGGCATTTCAATTATTATTTTATCCATAGGATACATCTTTAATGTTCCTTTTTGTGCAGGGTGATGGTGGAGGTCCTCTGTCCTGGCCGAGGCTCTCAAACACCTGAGGATACTATTAACTTGTGGTACGGAGTGACTGACTGACTGTCTGACTGACTGACGGCCTTGGCTGTGGCGTGTGTGCGTCCATAGTGTGTACTTCAAGATTCCCACCTTAAAACATGGGATCACCCTCACTGCTTTTGATGAATAGGCAAGAGATAGTCATCATAATGTGAACTCCAGGTAAGTTTATTGTCTGTCATCATCATCATATAATTTTCCTTGAGTCTTGGCTGATTTATCTATTTAACTGTGAGATTTTGCCTCAGTGAGGTTTTTTGTCGCTTTCCTCGTCTTTTTTACCAACTACATTATAAAAAAGAAATAAGTAAATGAAATAGATGAGTAAAAGTATTTAGCCTTTTACAATTATGGATGTCACTTGTTGATATTCCCAGCACTGTAGAAAATATTCATTGTATGGATGCACAGAGAGAGAGAAAGTTAACATTTCTATACCAGTTCACCTTGTAAAATTGAGAATAATATAACCCTGTGTATTCAAACTTCCCCTCAATTCTTAAACACCTTTGCTCTTTGTAGGTGTATATATATTTGTATATTTATTTATTTTCCTTGTCCCGTACAGATCTGAGGGAATGAAGATGAGACATTGAGTGATGGAAGAGCAGAAGCAGGAAGAAAAGAGGAGGAGGAATCAGGAGAGAAGAGAAATGAGGCAAAGGGAGGAAAGGATGCTGCGAGCTTAAAGTAAATAAGAAAGATAAAAAGAAGGCAAAATAAGAATAGAAATGGTAAGAAGTAGATAAAGAGAGAGAGAGAGAGAGAGAGAGAGAGAGAGAGAGAGAGAGAGAGAGAGAGAGAGAGAGAGAGAGAGAGAGAGAGAGAGAGAGAGAGAGAGAGAGACGAGAGAGAGAGAGAGAGAGAGAGAGAGAGAGAGAGAGAGAGAGAGAGAGAGAGAGAGAGAGAGAGAGAGAGAGAGAGAGAGAGAGAGAGGAGGGATAGGGGGGGGGGGGCCAAGGGCGGACAAGGGCAAGGATATGGGTGCATGACTAGATGAAGTGAGGAAACAGACGGACAGACCACACCCACTCACACACACACACACACACACACACACACACACACAGTCAGACAAAAAGCCAGGCACCAGGCAAGACAAATAGGCTGAAAGACATACGGACAGACACCAACCAACACACAAACAGACAGCAGGAGGCATTAGTCCCTTCTGGTTCTCTCTTGGCTTTCTCGGCGGACGATCAGACCCACTCCATGGATTCATTAGGGCGAGCTGGTCCCCTGAAGGAGGCTCTGATGCCTTCTGGACGCCCCCTCTTGTCCACTTGGGTCTCTCTCTCTCTCTCTCTCTCTCTCTCTCTCTCTCTCTCTCTCTCTCTCTCTCTCTCTCTCTCTCTCTCTCTCTCTCTCATGTCCTTTACCTTTCCTGCTCTCCTTCACACGCCTGTTAAGCTTACTTGCTTTCTTATCACCCCAAAATGTGCTATTAGTCATAAACTCCATAATTTTCTTCTCTCTCTCTCTCTCTCTCTCTCTCTCTCTCTCTCTCTCTCTCTCTCTCCCTGTTAGTTTAAGTGAGGTTATATTAAATCTAGCTCTCTTTCTCTCTCTCTCTCTCTCTCTCTCTCTCTCTCTCTCTCTCTCTCTCTCTCTCTCTCTCTCTCTCTCTCTCTCTCTCTCTCTGCACGTACAATACGAGGAAATATAACCCAGGTTTTACCCTCTTCTCTTAACTGTTTTACCAGCCAACCGCTTTTTCCTCCCTCCCTCCCTCCCTCCTTCCTTCATTCCCTCTCTCTTTCGCCTCCACGCACTCCTCCTTCCTCTTTCCTCCGTCTCACACCCCACGGCGTAAATCACTTGTTTCCTTCACTCCCTCCTTCACCCTACATGGACTAAAGCCACGCATACACTCCTAGTTCCCCCTACCTTTCCTACACTGCACCTCTATACAAGCTTCCCACCCTCCTTCAGTACCTCCTCAGTCTCAGATTCAACGAGATCTCCATACGAGCGGAGTGTATGGATGGACTTCTTCTGGTTGTCATGCTGTGTAATCTTGTTGAGGTTTTCCTGGTGGTGGTGGTGGTGGTGCGTCTGGACTTTCTGATACTTTCATTTGAACCAGGTATCGTGTTTCAAAAGTTGGGTGGCGCGAACTGAACGTGACTAAGGATATTGCGGGGAGAATCGTACGTTGACTGTGTGTGTGTGTGTGTGTGTGTGTGTGTGTGTGTGTGTGTGTGTGTGTGTGAGCTTTCGAATATATGATTGCTGTGAATCGTTCGCTAAAATAAAAAATAATAATAAAAAAAAAAAAATTTAATATAGCAGCGTCACTGTCAGATGCAGGTTGCGGTGCTTAAATGTGCTCCGTGTTATGGACAACAAGACGCGTGTTTGGGGAAAGTGAAATGTGTTTTCCGTGTGTTAGTGCATAATGTGCCACAACACGTCAATCTTCTGTGTGTGTGTGTGTGTGTGTGTGTGTGGTGAGTGAGTGTTTGGTGAAGAGCAGGACAAACGGAAGGGATGTATAGGACCACAAAAAAGGAAAGGGAATGTAACCAACTAAGAAAGGAAAACTAGGAAATTTATAAACATGAAAAGAGAAAGAAAACTAAACCCTACCCAACAGCAAGCCAATTCGCTCCAATTTAACAATACTTTCCTCCTTAACCCCTTCAGTACTGGGACACATTTTCATATTTAACCTGCTTAATATTTGTTGATTTTATACAACATTAAAAACTCATGTAGGAAATAAAAATCGCAGACTCTATCCATTAATCTTCTTATTTCCAAAGACCCTTCCTGTTAATAAATTCGTCTAATCACACCCAAAACTCGTGATAAAAAGTGGGTCCCAACACTGACTTGCCACACCTCCCCGGCGCCTCCCTATCCCTCACCAGACTAGATAACAAGGTGACGAGTCTTCAAGGACACTACACTCATTGGCCAACAGAATACCTCCCTTCACCGACCAGCGAGGAGGGAATGGATTACAGACAAAGAAGGGGGAATGACAGGCCGAGGATTGCAGGGCTAGAGTAGAGGGGGGACGCCATGCAGTGCAATCACCTCTTCTTCAGGAATTGCAGACTCTCTACCTGCACGATGGTATATATTTTGCTGGGGACGTGTCATCTGCACTCCCCTCGCTGTTTCAAACGGTAACATCTTTCATAGCTCTTTCACTGCGACGTACACCACGACACAGTCCTATAACAGCGGAGTCTTAACAAAAAACTGACAAGAAATATAAAATAGATCATTAAAAAGAGTATACTGAACAGTCTTTAGTTAATAGAATGGTTTGAGATGGCAATGAGTTAAGGCGAAAGCTCTCGGTGGTGGTTTATTCATAAGGAAGATGAACCAAATCGCAGGAAAAGTGTTAACGGGATCTCTGGACATGGTGAAATGGAGGAGCATGGCTGGCATTGGCTATCGATCGGCCCGCGCTGCACTGCCTGGTAACGAGTGTGTGTAGATTATAGTGCCATGTGCCATTTACCTGTTAATGTGGCACGTGTTACTTCATTTGAATATCCTCGGGAGATTTCTCTGGGCTAAATGTGACAAGAGGTATTAGAGGATTTTAACTGCTCTAGGTCAGGTTAAGTCCATCATTCACTCAATCTGCTCTAAGAGTGTCATTGGAATTTGTTATGCTTCTATTTAGTATTGGAATGGAGGCAATTGAAGGGTTAAATCTCTCCCTTAGTGTTGGAAGTGATTTGTAGGAGATATAGAAATAAACTAATAAACACAAAAAGATACTATGTTTGAAAATAAATGGTGGATACTGAAAATTTCCTCGAATGCATAATAAAAAAAAATCATCTCCTGATTACTTACCTCATAGCTCTTCAAATGTGACATCCACATGTGTACTGCCATAGATTTACTTATAACAATAGTACATGCTTCCCATTACCACCAGGAACCTTCCAAATGTCTCGATGATTCCCCTCATTCAACTACCACTACTAGCACCGGAGCTTTGTGGAACACCGACACACTTCACTCGAGCAATGTGCTCACTGGTTCGGAGCAAGTTTCGGGAGATGGCAAGCGAGCTTCGACCGAGGTTATATATATACCTCAGGGTCAAGGACCAAACCAGAGCAGTGGGCTAAGGCAGTCGGCTAAGGTCCTCTCCACTGTGACCACGACTACCTTGGAGTACCCCTGGATCACCATTATACTACACGAGGATGAGTATCACACCCCTTTAGTTTCCCCCATACGTGTCTTAGGATAGGTAGGAATATTTATATGTGTATTTATCTGTGTTTTTATGTGTGTTTTTCTGTGTATGTTTTTTTTTCCGTTCTTTGTGTTTGTTTTGCTTTGGAGTATTTAGTAATTAAAGTAATTTTTAAGTTCCCATATCACTCCCATATTATTTTTTGTTTACGTTACACTCACACGGTCTTTAACCTCACAGTAACGTAACAATGAAGAAAAAGGAAGACGGCAAGCTAATGAAAAGGTGGATGGGGAAGAGAAAGGATGAAAGAAAGTATGTTAGTTTTACCACGATTACCTGGGCACGTATTAACAGAGGCTCTCGTATGTAACTTTTTCTCAGACAATTGCTTGATCTTAAAATCTAACTAAACATTCCAAAATTATTGTTGTACTTAGCCATTATCTCATCAGCAGTAAATTTGAACGTGCTGTTGAGAGAAGAGTTAAAGTACAAGATCAATTTCAGGAGGTTAAGATGGATTTTAACACTGCAAATTCGTCTAATAAAAAATTACATTTAGGAATTGAGTCCTTATTGGCCGGGTGTCTGCCCTCTCCCCCCCCCTCCTCTCACACCCTCCCTCCCTCCACATGACAACAAATCCAACGCTCACACAGTGATTAGTTATGTCAATGAAGTATCTGATTCCCTATTTTTAACATCGCATTACCATCCTACATATTTTGTCCTGAAATCGCTAAGTGTTCAGTATCAATAGTTAATACTCGTGGTACTTTAATTTCCGACAAGAACTATGTATACTAGACGGAACATGAGCGCTTTCAGGGATGATGGGTCTTTAATAGCCATGGTTCGAAAGTAGGCTAATGTCAAAATCGTTAATCACACCCAAAACTTATGATAGTATAATGTCAAAATCGTCTAATCACACCTAAAACTGATGATAGGCTAATGTCAAAATCGTCTCATCACACCCAAAACTGATGATAGGCAAATGTCAAAATCGTCTAATCACACCCAAAACTGATGATAGGCTAATGTCAAAACTGTCTAATCACACCCAAAACTGATGATAAAAAAGTGTCTCGGTACTGAAGGGGGTTTAATAGCTTCCCTTGTAATAACCGAGCCATGGATATCAGCTTCCTTATCGAGTGTCTACGAGATGACGAATGCGATAGTGACCATGATGATAGCTTGGCTGGCTGACTCAGCATCGAGATAAGATCAAACCTTTAGATGTCTTTCCTTCCTCCCCTATCCTTACCCTTGCTTTTTTTTTCCAAACCAATCGACGAAAATAATGAATGAGTATTTTCTTGCAAACTGCGTGCCACTGTGACTCGAAGATAAGATGATAACTGTAATGATAATGGTGGCAGTTACGACTGATAAATAGACAAGAAAATATATGGATGGATGGATGTGTAAGTGAATGTATATATATATTGATAGGGATATAGATGAATAGAATGAGAGGCAGAAACACACACACACACACACACACACACACACACACACACACACACACACACACACAAAGGAAAAAACACAAAACGGCACCACCAGAAGAAAACATATATGTGAACACAAAAACTAATGAAGCTGATGAAGATGAACAAGGACAGCTCAAACACGACCCTGCCAACGTATTACAGAAGACAGACACCATCACCACCCTCTCGTGCTCTTCACCACACCCCAGCCCCTCCCCCCCACGCAGCCCCACCACCGCCCTGCCTGACTAGCCCCTCTGTTCTCTCTGACAGGCACATCACGCCCTGCCAGGACTCGTTGTGCATGACAGGAGGCACGAGACATCCTGGCTTCCGTCCCTCCTACATTGGTGCCAACACTCCGCCCTCCAACGAACAGGTCTTCACAGGTAATTGCTCAATATAGACTGCGTTGCCATCCCTCACTTCCCCAGCACTGGTTTAACTGTTTATGTTCCGCAGCAGCCATGAAGGAGACACACGGCAGCACGTCAACTATAGTAGAATGTTGCAGTGGAGATGGATCGTGTGAGTTTTTCTTTTGTTTATACATATGCGTTTACCTTTACTTTTGGGGTTTTTGTTTGTTTTATAGTTAGTATTTTATTGATTTTTTCACACAATTCACCACATTATTTTGAGATTGTTGTATTATTTTTCATTGATTTGTACTTGCAATTCTGGACCAGATGTGTCAGATATCCATAAATATATAATTACCTATAAACTATCTTTTTATTCATCTATCTATGTCCTCCCCCGGCTAATGTCTCCCTCTTCCTTACAACAAATATACCCTCTTGCCTCTCTTCTACCTCTCCCTCCCTCTTCCCTTCCCAACCACCTAGCCACCCTGGTCTATATATAATTAGTCGCACCAAGAGTGGCACATGGTCCAACTTTTCTCTTTTTTCCACTTAACTTGATGCATGGAGCTGTGTGTGAGTCAGGGAGCAAGTGGCAAGAGCAAGAACGAACAGGTACAGCAAGGTTCATCATAATGCCATACACGGATATCAAACTTTATTTCAACTCGTGCATGGAAATAATGGCCAAAATGGAGTATTGGTGAAGAGTAAAATTTAAAAAGTATAAAAAGAATTGGTGAAAAACATCAACATATTGGTAAAGTAATGGACGTGGGAATAGAGAAAATACTAAAGATAAAAAGCTGAAGGAATAATACATGTAGCAATGATGAGAACTGTCATCGTTTACTCGTGTGTGTGATCATAGAGAAAAGGAAGAAGGCGACAAAATACCAAGATAGGGAAGATCAGGAGGAGGAGGAAAGTGTCGTTAAGGTGGCAGTATCACACAAGCATTACTCGTGAATCTGTAGCTTTAAAGATTTAAAAGGTGATATACTCATAGAAGGCTAAAACTTTTGCGAGTGAGATTCAAAAGTAGTAGTCGTGAAAATACTAAAAATATAAAGCTTCCTTTAAAAAAAACTACATTCGACTGAAAAGGTCCTCACCATGAAAGAAATACGTCAACCCATTCAGAATCATCAAACTATTAACATCTTGAACAGGCAGGTGAAAGACATCACTAAGGAGACTCACTGTACTTACATGACTGATAGCACACATTATCTATAAACACACTCGTCTTATCACACCCCAATCAGTACGTAGGTGGTGGCCGTGGTGGGAGAATATACACTCCTTAGCCTCCTAATACTCCCCTTACCACCTCCCCTGCTACTCCCTCGCTCCCCCTGCAACCTGACGCCGACCTCTGAGGCTCCAAGCAGTGACCGGTGACAAGAAGGTTTGACGGTTCGATGCGGCACACGCACCCACCACCACCACCATCACCACCATCATCTGGCGGCCCATGTGTTGAGCCGCCCGCCGTCCCAAACACATGCTTCTCGTTATGCTTGGAGGAACCTCGGCCCCCATGCCACCACCACGCCACAACCCTTCCTTCCACCTCACTACTCATCTCCATTTCATGTGACTCTTTTGCCTTTCATGGTCTCTCCTCACCTCATAAGTGCATCCTCCTCCTCCTCCTCCTCGTCTTCCTTCTTCCGACAGGTGTGTGGAAGGAGGGAAGCACTCGAATAATCTAATACCGGACAGATGAAGATAGACTCGAGTAGAGGAGACAAGGTTTATGATGACAGATGAGAAAGAAAGTGATGGTGATGAATGGAGGAAAGCAAGAGGGCGAGGGAGCAGGGCGAGGTGGAAGTTGGTACGATGATCTCACTCCCGAAGACGGCCCGCGCTAGGGGAGAGGGCGGAAGAGGAGGTGAGGTGAGGGAGCAGGAAGCCTTGTAAGGGGGGATGACAGCTGCGACACTGATGACGCGACACGCCCTCACCCTCCTTCCTTCCTTCCTTCCTCCTCCCTCTTACCTCACCTTTTTCCCGCCATTTCTTTGTAGTCACGTAACTTTGCCTTCACAGTTTTAACGTTAGTATTGGAATTGAAACCTGTCTTAAATCTCTCTCTCTCTC
>CM035198.1:16890879-16914382 GCA_020233015.1 Callinectes sapidus | reverse complement strand
TTGCTTTGGAGTATTTAGTAATTAAAGTAATTTTTAAGTTCCCATATCACTCCCATATTATTTTTTGTTTACGTTACACTCACACGGTCTTTAACCTCACAGTAACGTAACAATGAAGAAAAAGGAAGACGGCAAGCTAATGAAAAGGTGGATGGGGAAGAGAAAGGATGAAAGAAAGTATGTTAGTTTTACCACGATTACCTGGGCACGTATTAACAGAGGCTCTCGTATGTAACTTTTTCTCAGACAATTGCTTGATCTTAAAATCTAACTAAACATTCCAAAATTATTGTTGTACTTGGCCATTATCTCATCAGCAGTAAATTTGAACGTGCTGTGGAGATAAGAATTAAAGTACAAGATCAAATTCAGGAGTTTAAGATGGATTTTAACACTGCAAATTCGTCTAATAAAAAATTACATATTTAAGAATCTGAGTCCTTATTGGCCGGGTGTCTGCCCCCCCCCCCCCCTCCTCTAACACCCTCCACCTGACAACAAATCCAACGCCCACACAGTGATTAGTTATGTCAATGAAGTATCTGATTCCCTATTTTTAACATCAAATTACCATCCTACATATTTTGTCCTGAAATCGCTAAGTGTTCAGTATCAATAGTTAATACTCATGGTACTTTAATTTCCGACAAGAACTATGTATACTAGACAGAACAT
Source organism: Callinectes sapidus (assembly GCA_020233015.1). NCBI lineage: Eukaryota > Metazoa > Arthropoda > Malacostraca > Decapoda > Portunidae > Callinectes > Callinectes sapidus. The sequence continues at coordinate 16,913,707 of CM035198.1, read as the reverse complement.
GAGCGCTTTCAGGGATGACGGGTCTTTAATAGCCATGGTTCGAAAGTAGGCTAATCGTTAATCACACCCAAAACAGATGATAGGCTAATGTCAAAATCGTTAATCACACCCAAAACTAATGATAGGCTAATGTCAAAATCGTCTAATCACACCCAAAAGTGATGATAGGCTAGTGTCAAAATCGTCTAATCACACCCAAAAGTGATGATAGGCTAATGTCAAAATCGTCTAATCACACCCAAAACTGATGATAGGCTAATGTCAAAATCGTCTAATCACACCCAAAACTGATGATAGGCTAATGTCAAAATCGTCTAATCACACCCAAAACTGATGATAGCCTAATGACAAAATCGTCTAATCACACCCAAAACTAATGATAGGCTAATGTCAAAATCGTCTAATCACACCCAAAACTGATGATAGGCTAATGTCAAAATCGTCTAATCACACCCAAAACTGATGATGGGCTAATGTCAAAATCGTCTCATCACACCCAAAACTGATGATAGGCTAGTGTCAAAATCGTCTAATCACACCCAAAACTGATGATAAAAAAGTGTCTCGGTACTGAAGGGGGTTTAATAGCTTCCCTTGTAATAACCGAGCCATGGGTATCAGCTTCCTTATCGAGTGTCTACGAGATGACGAATGCGATAGTGACTATGATGATAGCTTGGCTGGCTGACTCAGCATCGAGATAAGATCAAACCTTTAGATGTCTTTCCTTCCTCCCCTATCCTTACCCTTGCTTTTTTATCCAAACCAATCGACGAAAATAATGAGTATTTTCTTGCAAACTGCGCGCCACTTTGACTCATAAGATGATAACTAATGATAATGATGGCAGTTACGATTGATAAATAGACAAGAAAATAGATGGATGGATGGATGGATGTATGTGTAAGTGAATGTATATATAAATTGATAGGGATATAGATGAATAAAATGAGGCAGAAAAACTCACACACACACACACACACACACACACACACACACACACACACACAGGGGAAAAAAGTCAAAACAGCACCACCAGAAGAAAACAAATATATGAACACAAAAACTAATGAAGCTGATGAAGATGAACAAGGACAGCTCAAACACGACCCTGCCAACGTATTACAGAAGACAGACACCATCACCACCCTCTCGTGCTCTCCACCACACCCCAGCCCCTCCCTCCCACGCAGCCCCACCACTGTCCTGCCTGACTAGCCCCTCTGTTCTCTCTGACAGGCACATCACGCCCTGCCAGGACTCGTTGTGCATGACAGGAGGCACGAGACATCCTGGCTTCCGTCCCTGCTACACTGGTGCCAACACTCCGCCCTCCAACGAACAGGTCTTCACAGGTAATTGCTCAATATAGACTGCGTTGCCATCCCTCACGTCCCCAGCACTGGTTTAACTGTTTGTGTTCCGCAGCAGCCATGAAGGAGACACGCGGCAGCACGTCAACTGTAGAATGTTGCAGTGGAGATGGATCGTGTGAGTTTTTTTGTTTATACTACATTTGCGTTTACCTTTACTTTTGGGGGTTGTTTTGTTTGTTTTATAGTTGGTGTTTTATTGATATTTTCACACAATTCACCACTTCATTTTGAGATTGTTTATTTTTCATTGATTTGTACTTGTAATTCTGGACCAGATGTGTCAGATATCCATAAATATATCATTGCCTTTAAACTATATTTATTCATCTATCTATGTCCTGCCCCAGCCAATGTCTCCCTCTTCCTTACAACAAACATACTACCCTTTCGCCTCTCTTCTACCTCCCCCTCCCTCTTACCTCCCCGACCACCTAGCCACCCTGGTCTATATATAATTAGTCGCAGCAAGAGTGGCACATGGTTCAACTTTTCTCTTTTTTCCACTTAACTTGATGCATGGAGCTGTGTGTGAGTCAGAAAGCAGGAACGAACAGGTACAGCAAGGTTCATCATAATGCCATACACGGATATCAAACTTTATTTCAACTCGTGCATGGAAGTATTGGCCAAAATGGAGTATTGGTGAAGAGTAAAATTTAAAGTATAAAAAGAATTGGTCAAAAACATCAACATATTGGTAAAGTAGTGGACGTGGGAATAGAGAAAATACTTAAGATAAAAAGCTGAAGGAATAATACATGTAGCAATGATGAGAACTGTCATCATTTACTCGTGTGTGTGATCATAGAGAAAAGGAAGGCGACAAAATACCAAGATAGGGAAGATCAGGAGGAGGAGGAAAGTGTCGTTAAGGTGGCAGTATCACACAAGCATTACTCGTGAATCTGTAGCTTTAAAGATTTAAAAGGTGATATACTCATAGAAGGCTAAAACTTTTGCGAGTGAGATTACAAAGTAGTAGTCGTGAAAATACTAAAAATATAAAGCTTCCTTTAAAAAAACTACATTCGACTGAAAAGGTCCTCACCATGAAAGAAATACGTCAACCCATTCAGAATCATCAAACTATTAACATCTTGAACAGGCAGGTGAAAGACATCACTAAGGAGACTCACTGTACTTACATGACTGATAGCACACATTATCTATAAACACACTCGTCTTATCACACCCCAATCAGTACGTAGGTGGTGGCCGTGGTGGGAGAATATACACTCCTTAACCTCCTAATACTCCCTTTCCCACCTCCCCTGCTACTCCCTCGCTACCCCTGCAACCTGACGCCGACCTCTGAGGCTCCAAGCAGTGACCGGTGACAAGGTTTGACGGTTCGATGCGGCACACGCACCCACCATCACCACCATCATCTGGCGGCCCATGTGTTGAGCCGCCCGCCGTCCCAAACACATGCTTCTCGTTATGCTCGGAGGAACCTCGGCCCCCATGCCACCACCACGCCACAACCCTTCCTTCCACCTCACTACTCATCTCCATTTCATGTGACTCTTTTGCCTTTCATGGTATCTCCTCACCTCATAAGTGCATCCTCCTCCTCCTCCTCCTCGTCTTCCTTCTTCCGACAGGTGTGTGGAAGGAGGGAAGCACTCGAATAATCTAATACCGGACAGATGAAGATAGACTCGAGTAGAGGAGACAAGGTTTATGATGACAGATGAGAAAGAAAGTGATGGTGATGAATGGAGGAAAGCAAGAGGGCGAGGGAGCAGGGCGAGGTGGAAGTTGGTACGATGATCTCACTCCCGAAGACGGCCCGCGCTAGGGGAGAGGGCGGAAGAGGAGGTGAGGTGAGGGAGCAGGAAGCCTTGTAAGGGGGGATGACAGCTGCGACACTGATGACGCGACACGCCCTCACCCTCCTTCCTTCCTTCCTACTTTCCTTCCTCCTCCCTCTTACCTCACCTTTTTCCCGCCATTTCTTTGTAGTCACGTAACTTTGCCTCCACAGAGTTTCAATTTAACGTTAGTATTGGAATTGAAACCTGTCTTAAATCTCTCTCTCTCTCTCTCTCTCTCTCTCTCTCTCTCTCTCTCTCTCTCTCTCTCTCTGGTTCAACTGACAATCGAATCCCAGTCCTCTCCGACACCAATTTTCCCTTTCCTCCTCACACACGCGCGCGCGCGCACACACACACACACACACACACACACACACACACACACACACACACACACACACACACTTAAAAAATAGCCACATCTCAATTCTCACAACCGCCGCCCACTCTTAAAATACCTGCACGCTGTCCCGTCCAGTGCACCCCAGACATCCACGCCAATAAAAACACGGCGGCCGGTGCGAATTTATTGACGAGATACCCGGGTCACTCTCACAGCCACAGAAGCCCATCACAGCTGCCTCCCACGCTAAACACTCCCAATAAACTCCGAGTCACAAGATATAACTGAGTGATACAAAGACTTAAAGTAAAAGATACATAATAATACTTGATTCTACTAGCTAAAGACTTAAATATACCCTTTTTAGTTACCTTCCTATCATTCTAGCCGATGTTTATTAAGGGTTTCATTGTTTTAAGACTGTGTTGTGTTGTACATCGAAGTGATAGAGTTAATGAATGGTATACTTGTAATAGCCCAGAAAGATTAAATTTCAGGTGTGGCAATCATTAAGTAGGAACTAGACTACGGTAAGTTTCAGTGAAGCAGATTGACTTTCTTTTTTTTAATTCTATCTTACACAAGACAGTATGCAAGAGAGAAGAGAAGAGAAGAGGGGAAAGGAAAGGATGAATTAAAAAAAGCAAGAAAATAAACGAAAATATATTCAAAACCAGACCATAGCAATAGCAATGGGCGGGGAAGTGACTTGACCCCAGATACACGCACACACACACACACGACCGGACGCAAGAATTACATTTATTCAGAGGGACCAATACGGAGTGAGTGCCAATTGTTTATTTACGACTTTGTAAACTGAGAGAGAGAGAGAGAGAGAGAGAGAGAGAGAGAGAGAGAGAGAGAGAGAGAGAGAGAGAGAGAGAGAGAGAGAGAGAGAGAGAGAGAGTATTAGCTACAATACTCACTACATACCTCATCGCGTGCTGTTCCCCACCACTGCAAATAACAGCACTCACAAATGGCACGCCCATCACCCTTTACACAGACCAATCTCACACGCTGCTATAGTAAAGGCGCCATAAACCCTAACCTAACCTGTACCTAATAACTATTTTATTGTGTTTCCCTCTGTTCAAAATAGTCTCGTAGCTAAACCTCACTATCCATACATGTCTTACTGCTCTTGTTTTTTATTATCATTATTATTATTCTTTTTTTTACTTTTATGTAAAATGGGGAAGAGAGCAGGTATTGGTGAAGGAGAGTAGTTAAGTTTAGCGAGCCAATGGGAAAGAAGGGAAAGATAAAGAAGAGTGAAAAGTCATATCCTGTGTGTGTGTGTAAACGATCAATAAGTAGTAGTAGTAGTAGTAGTAGTAACGGTGGTGGTGGTGGTGGTGGTGGTAGATGCAGCAAGTCTCCTATAAATAATTCATCTGGCATTATGAGTGAACACGTCATGAGATCACTGCAATAAGTCTTTCACAATCAGTATCCGCCAGTAAAATCTCTCTCTCTCTCTCTCTCTCTCTCTCTCTCTCTCTCTCTCTCTCTCTCTCTCTCTCTCGTAAATACACGCGGTGCATCACAGCGTGCAGGGAGCGCCACGAGGTAGCAGCCAGCCAGCCGCCGCGAGGAAGGCTGTCAGTGCTCCAAGGTCGCCAGCTGCTCACGGCCCCCCGCCCCCCGCCCCCCAACCCTCCTCCCACCAGGTGTATCCAGAAGAACACTTAATGCCTCAGCAAAACACTAAACACTGTGTCTTGCAGAAAGCACACTAAGGTCACACTCAGCACTGAAGGACGTGTCTTGATTTCATCAGCTAATGCATCTCATCTCTTGAAGCTGAAAAAACTGGATCATTACAGCTTGCATGGAAGTGTGTGTGTGTGTGTGTGTGTGTGTGTGTGTGTGTGTGTGTGTGTGTGTGTGTGTGTGTGTGTGTGTGTGTGTGTGTGTTGTATGCAGCAACGTTTTACCCATATTAAAGGAAGTGCTGGAGAAATGGAGTGTCCTACATATATTCACACAAAATGTCTGCCTGAAAATTTTGAAGTTTACGACTAAATAAAATGCACAGTAATTACCAAGCGTTTCCAAAAAAAATACTGTATTCACATATTTTTACGTATTTAAGCGTGTGGCCTCGAAACTAAAATAAAAAACAACTCAAGTATGACATTCCAAATAATAATTACAAGATGGTACCCCCAAAACTCAGCAACTTCATTCTATACAAAAAAAAATTACAATGAATCTCATAAATCAGTCCATGGATGAATAAAACAGTACAGACACACGGCTTCCTTTAATCTACAACGAACATACACACCTCTATGCTCCACTATGCCTCTATACTTCACTGTACATGAACAACACCTCACAATTTGCACAATATTCGAGAACCCATGCAACCAGAACAGCTACACTTCATGAACTTAGCACACACACAATCTATATAAATTTCCTTAATCAAAAAAGACCGTACTATTCCCTCACGACTCAGCCGGTTGGAAAGATGTACACTGCGGCTTATAACGGTCCCGTGCATCCTGGTTGGGCCACACACCGCTGCAGGGAAGGAGGAACTAGGGACGAGGGACGAGGATCTGTTTCGCTGCGGGGTACACAAGAGGCGGCAGGGTAAGTTTAGGCCTAAGGTGAGGTGATGGAAAACTGGGCTAGAATTCAACTCAAATGAGGAAAAGTAGAAATAAAAATGAGTTACAATAAGTTCTCTGAAAGGTTCATTACAGGAGACACGGTGAAGACACCATTACACACACATACACACACACAGATCAATGACACACACACACACACACACACACACACACACACACACACACACACACAAACACACACACAAACCAGAGGCAACGAAAACATGAATAAATCAATCATGGAAAGAAACAGAGAAAGCGAGCGACAGGAGGCGAGTGAGGAGGAGGAAGGACGGACAAGAAAGAAGTGAGCGAGGGAGGGCGAGGGCAGAGGCAGACAGGCCACCACCGGACCGGGACAGGAAAGGAATGTGACGGTAACACGATCACGCAGAACAGACCACGGGGCTGAAAACCCTGCCACGCCACCTTAACCTGAACTCCTTATCCACCGTCCGCGCCCCACCAGTGTCTTGCCATCTCGCCTCAAGCTGTAAGGGGAAGGAACTGACTGCCACACGCTAGACAGACAGAGAAAGCAGACAAGCCCTCCCGCCGGAAAACACCTGCATGTACTAGTTTTGCTTCCTACAGCGGACTTGAACTCTGGCCCCGAACAAGAACTTAATAGCATCGACCTCTTTCCTCTTTCCTCTTCCCCGGCCCCTAGAAACCCGCAGAGAAGGGAAGGTCGAGGGCAATCTGTGACGACCGGGACAAAAACCGAGAGAGAGAGAGAGAGAGAGAGAGAGAGAGAGAGAGAGAGAGAGAGAGAGAGAGAGAGAGAGAGAGAGAGAGAGAGAGAGAGAGAGAGACTTTAGCATGCCGTTCAAGTCATTAAGGACACCAATAGATAACAGAATAACGGCCATGGCGCTAAACCCATTACCTCTAATAGCTAATTCCACGCCATTACCTGCATATGTCATCTGTAATAATCACGCCACACACCCCGATGGCCAGGAGTCAATGAGTCACTCCGGCCTGCCGCCACACCACGGCTGACTAATTAATGGCCATGGAAGGAAGTTCAAATGAGGGTATCACCGACCTTGGAAAATGAGAAGTCAGGTTTTTTTTTTTTCTCTTTCTTTCTTTTTCAGGGAAGGAAAACCACGCCAACCACTCTCGTGTGACCGGCGTGTCCAGTACCGTGGGAACAAATCCAACACCTTGTAAAATGACGAGGTAGAAAAGTATTGCCTACTCTATTTCACGGCGAACACAGGAAAGGCCGCGACGCGATGGCGAGGAGACGATGTGTGAAAAGACAAAAACAGACAAGGAAACAAAAGGTTGAAAGGTCATAGCCCCATCCAGGTGGCGCGGCCTCTGTACCCTGCAGGCGGGCCGCGGGACCTTCCGTAGCCCAGGGCGACGCTCCGGGACACACCAAGACCCACACATCAGGAACTTGTGGAGGCGCTACGGCTGCTCGTGTCCCTTTATCCGTCAGCCAGCCAGCCAGCCAGCAGCCAGCACTGCCATACCTGCTCCTCGTCCCGCTTCGTATCACTGTTTACTTCAAGGTACAGTTGTCCTCGTCTTCCTCTACGACAGGCAGTTGGTAGCCTCTTCAGTATAACATCCACTTACAATTGAGGTGAATGTCAGAGGTTGTTTTTTTTCGTTTTTTAATTATCCTTTCCTACAGTCTATAAAACTCGTAAGACTATTAATCTACAACACAAAGGCCGGGCCACAGTCTTTCTTTCAGGGTGCCCGGTCGTCTGTTTACCCTCAAACCATTCATGCAAAACGTTCGCATCTCATCTCTCCATCTTATAGTTCTGCGTCAGCCCCGCCTATCCCTGCCATCCCTGCAACGCTACGCCTGAACTTCAACAGAGATTTAGCCAGGTAACCCTCCCTCATCTGTTTCCCGAAGCGTCTTCCAAAGTTTTACACAATGCGGGGAAAAATCTGTTATGTGAGGCAGGCAACTTTCTCTTTTCTTTCGACAGCTCCCCCCCCCCCCCCCCTCTCTCTCTCTCTCTCTCTCTCTCTCTCTCTCTCTCTCTCTCTCTCTCTCTCTCTGAAGGCATGGCAGCACAAATAGTGGACGTGGGCAGGCAGATCATTACTACCATACCATGACCGGGAGAACACTGGAGTCACGGAGTAGCCCTCTCTTCCGACCACGCGGCCCGCACCCCGCTACACCAGCCCTCTCCTACCGCCACGCCGCCCGCCACCGCCCTCATGCACATCCGGGCCAGGCGAATCAACAAGTACTCCTCACCTCGTTCAGTGTACAGCGAGCAGGAGAGAGCGAGAGGTGCGGACTGGCGAGGTGGGATGGTAATACAGAGTGTAAAGGGGACGGACTCGGACAAGCCGGCTAACAGTGACGTGGCTGGCTGGACTGGACTGGTGGCGGCGGTGGTGGTGGTGATGGTGGTAGAGATCTTGTCCTTCCTTCCTCCTCCTCTTCTTCCTTCTCCTCAGTACTCTTCATTACTTCATAATTATATACTGGTGTTAATTTTTGTTCTGGTTGTTTTCAGGCCCCTTCAGTAATGGGTCACCAGGAATTTGTGGTGTGATTAGACGATTTTATTACATTAAGAAAGGTTTATAGAGGTCAGAAGATTAATGGCCAAAGTGTATACTATTTTAATTCTCACATGAATTTCTGAAGCTGTATAAAATCGACATAATAATAAAGAGAACAAATATGAAAATGCGTCTCAGTGCTGAAGGGATTCATAATGTGATTTAGACAGCACTGGTTCTCGCCCACTTCACGCTAACTGGTGGCGATGGTTTCACTCCTAAATTGTTGAGGAAATGCGAGGCAGTCAGTGGAGAGCCGGACTGACTGACATACCACACAATGTTATTATTACAGGTATTGGAAAACCATCACCACCGACACCAAGAGGGATAGACATTGCCACTTTCACCACCACAACCACCACCACCACCACCGCTCACTCACGCTAAGTTATCACCAGGACAGAGAGAGAGAGAGAGAGAGAGAGAGAGAGAGAGAGAGAGAGAGAGAGAGAGAGAGAGAGAGAGCAATATAGACAGCCTTTTAGTGATGGAGGTCATGCATACAGTCATCATCACTACAATCATCACCACCATCACCACCACTTGAAGTAATTCACACATCAATAAATTTACATTACACTCAGTTACCGACAAAAAAAACCTTAACGTTCCAAAAGATTCACACATATAAAAACAGAATCAAATACCACAAAGCAAGTATAATTTCTGAAACTAAATCATTCACCAGTTAAAAAAAAAAGAACATGTCGAGAGAGAGAATTTCTTTACCTAACAAAATACTCAAGTCCAATGATACTAGAACCTTGCATAATAAAACTCACTCAATAATGGGACAAATTCAGAATAACGCACAGCACAGCACACATCCTGCCAATAATACGAAGGAAGGCAAGGCGGATAGATGTAGCAAATAACGTGAATAAAAACTGAGAGTCCTGATGTAAAGGTAAACAGATGGAATACTCCCTCTTCAAATATGACTAAGGACGGTACTGATAAAGGCTGACCGAGTGACTTTTACTTTGAGAGAGAGAGAGAGAGAGAGAGAGAGAGAGAGAGAGAGAGAGAGAGAGAGAGAGAGAGAGAGAGAGAGAGAGAGAGAGAGACGAAACGAGACGAGAATTTAGCATATTTTGAGAGGAAAGAAGAAAAAAGGGAAAAAGTTTAAAGAAGACAGAAGAACGTTTAAAGAAGATATAAAGAAAGTAAGGAATATGATGGAAAGAACGAAGCAAAGAGAAAAACGACACATATGCAATACACACACCATTATTATCACAAAACAAACAACGCTTTATGTACTATCGGGATATCTCTAACCTAATGCAAACCTGAATGATGAAAAACGTAATACAATAATTATCTTCCTAACCTTAAAAATAACACCTCCCAAAGCTGGCAAAATAATGCATCAGTTTTCATAATCTACTTTTTCATGCATTTCTAGTACCTGGTTTGAGACGTTGCAAGAGTACAAAGAAAGAAAATACAAAGACATGGATAACCAGAACAGGAACAGCAAGATATATAAAGCAAACAGTTATTAGACAGACATTTTATTTTATTTTCATTACATTCATTTGGCCATACTGTTTACATCAATACATGTTATACAATGAACATGTGGTGTGGTAAGGTCCAATAAGCGCCGAAACTGGTATATACAAATAGAATAACAGAGACGGACAGACGAACAGGATAAAAATTACACACACATACCTTCCCTCACTTCCCGTACAACAAAACAGACAGACAAGGAGACCCGCAAGCGTGACGAGCCTCCGGAAATACCAGCGTGATATCTGTCTCAAACACTACCTTGCCGGGAACTCACGGAAAGGAACAGGGTAAGGGAGGACTGAGGGGAAAAAAATAAATAAAAGGAGCTCATTGTACACGATAATGACCTCGTGGTATTTAAACAGTGAGTCACGAGTCCTCCAAAATACCACTGTGATATCTTTGTTGTTATTAATGTTGTTGTTGACGTTGATGCTGCTACTACTACTACTACTACTACTACTACTACTACTACTAATAATAATAATAATAATAATAATAATAATAATAATAATAATAATAATACCATAACACTGGAAAATACAAGCTTTAAAATAAGTTACGTTAGAAATCAAGTTCGTTTTAATATTCTCACAGTTCGATATGTTAGACAAACAGGTTCGAGCGAGCAAGAGAGAGAGAGAGAGAGAGAGAGAGAGAGAGAGAGAGAGAGAGAGAGAGAGAGAGAGAGAGAGAGAGAGAGATAACGTCCAGATTAGTATATAATTCTGTGCATGATCAATCAATTTCGTATCAGAAGATTTGAAACACTTCCTCTAATTATGAGAAATAAAACAACAAATACCCACCTATTGTACGCACTGCAGGACTCCTCAGGCCCAAACACTCGCCCCTGCACTGCCTCACCATGCAAATCAAGACCAGGATCTGAGTTGCTTGCCAATACAAGAGTGAAAAAAGCACCTCGTCCTGATACCCACGAGCGAGGCAGGAACTTGGTCATCTCAGGTTACCACCCTCGTTTGTTTACCCAGGAATGCCACACCAGAGGGACGCCCCGCCCCACTACTACACTGCCATGATGTTACAAGACACTGCATCGCTTACTTCATAACTCTTTCTTTGACCAGACAAGTACGGGAGTAGTTATTACAGGTTCGCTCCTTTATCATCAACCTGGTGGTGATTGTATGTGTTTTGTATGAGTACCTTGTTATATGATACCTATATATTTATTAAGGTGGTTGCATACCCTTCATCCTTCCTTTCCTTATTCATGTTGAGTACTTTCCAGTGTGATTTCAGTATGCACTATATGACTTCTGGGTAACGACAACACGTATTCCTTGAAGAACGCTATTGGATACTCAAAGAGATGCCAAACCAGTTCTTGCCTTTCCATTATCCATGTACAGATAGTAGTTTCCAGCCTCCTTTACATGCAAACTCCATGACTTGGTTAACGATAACGCCCACTGTTTCAATATACTCAAATACAGATATCAGAGAGGTTACTGCATCGTTATCCTGCCTTCCTTCCCTTATCCACAGAGAGTAGTTAATAGTGCCCTTTCACTGTGGACATTATGACTGCTAGGTAATGTGACTGCCTAATATTTACTATGAATACTTGAGTAATATACCTGATAGCCAAAAATAAATACTAAGTTAGCGACAAGATACTTCAGATCATTGTCTTTTCTTTGTCCACGTACTGAGAAATAGTAAAAGTAGTCGTAGTCGTAGTCGTAGTAGTAGTAGTAGTAGTAGTAGTAGTAGTAGTAGTAGTAGTAGTAGTTCCATGTCTTTTCACTACTGCCCCCTTGCCTGACAACATAACACAAGTACAATCTCTAAGCAAGCCTGAACCATCTTACTAGGCGAAAATATAAACTAAAAGCGATAAAAAGGTTTGAACTGCTCAATCACTACTGTTGTTATCATTGATGTCATTCGAAAGTACAATAAAAAAATAAACGAATAAGAATATTCTACTTTGATAAATGTAAGTCACTGGAATATAAAGCTCAAAACAAATAACTTTATATTCTTAACCCCTTCAGTACTAAGAATCATTGTTACCTTGAAATTTGGGTATGACTTTATTGGCATTAGGAAGGGTCTAGGGAGATCAAAAGATGTATAGCCATAGTCTGTACTATGTTGATCCCCACCTGACTTTCTGAAGCTGTATAAAATCACAAAATAATAAGCAGAATACAAAAAACGCTAAAGGGGTTAAAATCTTCTAACCTTTCAACAAATACCATCCTTCTATTCCCGCAGCACAAGAAACATTTCAATGAGCATCTTGTATCCAAGCAGTATGGAAACCTTTCAGTAAATACTCGTTAGAAACTCCTAAAATACACAGAGGCCATCAGTAAATTCTTGTGTTGTATTCCTACATACTAGCGAGCCTTCATAACACTGAGCTACAAGAGGGAGGCGGCACCACGGTCTCCCACGGGATCCTACACTTCCTGTGACGGCCAGCAGGATTCCCACGAGACGAGGAAAACGTGGAAGAGTAGGACATTTTAAAAGCACACTAGAAAAAATGAAGTGTATGAACCTTTAGAGAAATTTCACTGATACTTCCACGAAAGAAATTGCTTAAGTGGTCACGAAGACAGGAAGTTTGCCTCCCCAATCTGGCATCTATTCTGTTCAGTTTTCGACAACGATTTAGTATTAACCTGGTCTTCTTTTCGTCCTCTCCTTCCTTCGACAGATAATGCTACATATTTTTGTTTTTTTAAGAGTATAAAAGCAATCGAAAGTTGATAATTTTCTGTGTGTGTGTGTGTGTGTGTGAGAGAGAGAGAGAGAGAGAGAGAGAGAGAGAGAGAGAGAGAGAGAGAGAGAGAGAGAGAGAGAGAGAGAGAGTGTGTGTGTGTGTGTGTGTGTGTGTGTGTGTGTGTGTGTGTGTGTTTGTGTGTGTGAGTGTGAGTGTACAAATACACACGCTTTCCTAGCATGAGCATGGAGGCCGCAGCGGGGGTCAGCAAGAGGGCCAAACAAGCACTCAAGCACGTGATGAAAGCGACTGATGGGAGCCTCTCACAGCGCCGCGCCAGCTGCTGCCAGAGTACACAACTGCCAAACTGCGAAATATTTGGGAATGAACGAAGCTGACTCTAAACACCAAATATTCCCATCCTAAACACTACCATCGCTGAGAAATACATCCAAACTGCACCGTGTTACTTTAGAATGGAAAGATAAAGAGACAGAAGAGTCAAGACAACCACAATCTTGACAATTCAGTACTGGAAAGCGTTTTTTATTCTTATTGTTTAGTATTTGTCAATTCTATACACCTTCACAAACTCATGGGTATTAATATAGTACAGACTCTGGCCATTGATCTTCTGACCACCATGAACCCTTTCTTAAGACAGTATACAAGTATACTCGTAATAGAAATGGGTTTCAGTACTGAAGCGGTTAATCCTAGTATAGTTGAGATAAATGTAACACAAAAATTACAGAATAAACTTCGAGAGGATGAAGTTAGAGGGAAGAGGCACATTTATAGCATCTGGTTATGAAATTGAGGTTACTACAAGCCTGTTAACTAAAACCTTTACGTAATACAAAGCTGAATACCACACTGATTTGTTGGCAGCTCAATGTTAAGCTGTCATGACGCTCTCTGCAATTCGTACAATACATACACAATTTGCATACCAACTCAACAATCCCAAACAGCATTGTGTATACACCATCCACACCACTCATTGTGAGGGCAGAGTGCGGTAGACAAGTGGTGGTTTACCGTGCGTCAGGCTGCAACACTTCACCACCACCACCACCACCGCCACCATCATCACCACCACCACGCATCATCACACTGCATCACAAGCCCTTCTGATCACCGTGAATGCATAGCCCCATGAGTGGTTGCGTGACACTCCACACCAGCACCACCACAGCCTGCGTCAATCACAGTTGAAGTTATTATCTTTTTCTAACACCAATGTACTAAATGCTGCCAACAATACTAAAAAAGAAAAAAAACTACCGTATGTGCAGGTAATAGTGAACTTTCGGTACATAGGGATAAGCGTGTACGGGAAGCCATACGGTATACAGTACTGTGTGTGTGTGTGTGAGTGTGTGTGTGTGTGTGTGTGTGTGTGTGTGTGTGTGTGTGTGTGTGTGTGTGTGTTGCACCATTCCCAGCCACAGCCTCCACAATGAAGCCGCAAAACAGTCCCAGGTAAGCACGTCAGCATTGCATAATGAAGCATCTCTTGGTCACTATTCTCTTTCCTACTCACACATCAAGGACAAAACAACCTTCAACCAGAACACGAAGGAAAGGAGTCTGGCACAGCACACAAACCCCGTGGATAACAAATAGAGTCATTCTGTTCAGCGTGTATTCAGGAGAGTGGGTGCAGGACAAACGATGCAGGCAGGCTGTCGGGGAGTTTAGCGAGGCGATGGGGTGGGGCGGGTGGTGGTGGAGCAATAACAGGTTGGGGTGGGAGTCGGTGAGTTCCCATGCCCTATTGATTGCACCTGACTGGCTGGTTCTGTCGCTCAGTGCCTATGTGAGTACCCGCGTTTGTGTATTTCTCCCACAACTCAACGCGCCCTCGCTAGAACCGCTACGGTCTTGCTCTCTCACCACGACAGTTTTCTACGGCCACAGAGACTAGCTAGATTTTTAAGAGTTTCTCCTTATAACAACCTAAAAATCCTTACCAGTTCATCATCAGAACCATAAAAAATACTCTTAAAAAACATGAACATCTTCAACTAAACCCTGTGGAAAGTAGTGATGGTGAGAGAGTAAAGAGTTTCAGACTACGGGTGTTACTAGTGCTTCAGTATGACAACACAAACGTGACGGTCTTTACAGTATCACGTCTTTGTTGCTGTGTACTCTGCCACCCTCAACAACTCGCGGATACGGTAAAAAAACGATAAAAAATATATATAAAATGCTTTTGTACACTGCGGAAGTCAGAAGCACACAACCGGACTTCCTACTTTGGTTTTTCTTTTTTCTTTATTCTTTTTTTATTCGCACGACAACGACACCTGTATGTAGTCAATCGCATCACTTTTTTTTTCTTTTTACCAGCGGTGCGAGGAGCCAGTCAAAGGAAGAGTCCCATTACGTGCACAACAGCTACACTCACTCACTCACTCCACCTCCGCCGCCACTGACGCTTCGCTTTTCCTGGTGACTCGTCTGAACATTGTTTCCGAGTGTGGTGTTTCCGGTTAGTGAAGATCTAGGCTGCACCAGGACGCCAGCACCAGACATACACACACACACACAGACACACACACACACACACACACTGGTCTTCCCCTGACAACGCACTCTCTACTCTATACAATCTCACGCACTTTTTTTCCTTCTCTTTCTTCCCCGCCTCGGATTATTTTTGAGGGGATTACTTTCTTCTCCGGTACCATTTTCATACCTTACATACATAAAGGTATACAAATATAGCACTTGTCTTTTCATTCCACCCATCCACTTATACTTGTAAATCTCATGCTTGGTTTTCTTACATTTCTTTTGTTTTTTATTTTGCTTGTTTTTTTTTTTTTTTTTTTTTTTTTGTTCTCTGCATAATCTTTTCAAAATTTAAGGACAGATAGATGCTAACAATATTCACGCATTTTATCTACCTGTCTTTAGCTACGTATCTCTTGTTTATACCACTACATACATGAATTAACCTTTCTACCATTAATCGATACAAAAATAAGAAAAAGAATTGCTCATAAAACAATACAACCATAGATAATAATGAAACACCACAACACACGCATTTATCATTCATCATTCGTGTTCTGCACATAAGAATAAACACACACTGATTCATTAATGATGTCCTAAGTAAGATTGCGCACCCCTCCCCCCCCCCTCTCTCTCTCTCTCTTTGTGTGTGTGTGTGTGTGTGTGTGTGGCGAACCAAAAATGGAATCGTGAGAACCTGACTAAATTACAAATAAATAAACAAATACATATATAATATCTACCAAAGCCAGGTAAAACTCACAATCCTTATCAAGCCCTCACTAGAACCCCAATACCTTGAAAAATATATACTAAAACCTGCCAAGCCATCACCAACTCTCTTTACTGAACTACCAAAGAAGATAAAAACGCCCTTGAAAAATCAATTTACAACACTTGCTATGCTATAATACTCAACCTATCACTAGAACTAGGAATACCAGAACCTCCATTACAACCAGTTGGAAGTAGTATAGCTTAGACGGCCAGACGTTAGCGAATGGGCCAACATGTGGAGATGAGCACTGAATGTCAAGGGCAGGCTGGCGGGCGGGAGGGAGGGAAGGAGGGAGGGAGGGATGGCAGGCTGGTGGGCGGGAAGGAGGAAGCAAAACGAGAGAGAGAGGACTGGAAACCTGTGGCCAGCGTCCGACTCACCTGAGGCATCTCCACTCAGTTCACCGGAAGTGGTGGTGGCGGCGGGGCAGACAAAGGGGAGGGTTAGAGGGAGGAGGAAAATGATGGAGGATGCGAGTTAAGAGATGAAAATGGCCTCGAAATACTGGAAACACGAGAGAGAGAGAGAGAGAGAGAGAGAGAGAGAGAGAGAGAGAGAGAGAGAGAGAGAGAGAGAGAGAGAGAGAGAGAGAGAGAAATACAAGAGATGTATATACAGGAAATAAGTTGCAAGATAATAAGGATCTAAATGATACAGCAAACCTCCAAAGAAGCAAGTCTCTCTCTCTCTCTCTCTCTCTCTCTCTCTCTCTCTCTCTCTCTCTCTCTCTCTCTCTCTCTCTCTCTCTCTCTCTCTCTCCACGCATTCCCAAGATTCTTACTCCATTCCAGGGCACGTTACATTGCATTCCAGACACGACAATGGCGCCACCTGCTGATCAGAACTGTGGACTTGGCGTAGGTAGTGAAAGACAGGCTTCTGCTTCTCCTATGTAGGCGTGACTAGAGAGCCTAAACAGATGCAAGCAAATTAATAAACAAATCCTTACTACTCCCGGAAGGTTGTACAGTCAAGAATCTGGCTAATATGAATACTTTTAATCCCTTCAACACTGGGACGCTTCTTCATATATTTCCTGCTTATTATTTGTCGATTTTATACAGCTCCAGAAACTCATGTGCTAAAATAGTACAGATTCTAGTCATTAAACTTCTTACCTCCATAGACCCCTCCAAATGTAAAAAAAAAATCGTCTACAATCATACACACACACACACACACACACACACACACACACACACACACACATATTTCATTAACGACCGGACATAAATAGAAACACGAACACACACGATGATGCAAAGGAAAGCAGTAAAGGGAAACAATCTCCTATTTCATACATACAACATTTACATTTCTGCGAGCACGTTCACCGTTAACATAGCAGTGATGTAAGGCAACCCAAAAAAATCTATTACAATCCAGCCATTATTTTAACCCGAGGGGCATCATGACACCACAACTCGGCAAAAAGGGATAAACCACAATGTCTAGTATATCCTACAGGCAACACGACAAAACATGTAACTAAATATCAGTATGTTTATTCTTCAATTAGGGTACGACACTTCTTCCCCACAGCGGCGTGATCCCACAAGGATGGCCGGGATCAGCATTGCCCTTCTACTCCTCCAGTTGCTGCTGCTGCTGCCGCTGGTGAACTAATCACGTCCCATTCACGCTTCCTTCAACTGTAATGGCTAGCGTTTTTCTTGGTGTGTGGAGAAGTACAATTCTGCGACAATTCTTCACTTCTACGGCCCTACCAACATCACTAAACTATTGACAAGAGGCGATTCATTCCCTCTAAAATTAGCGTAATTTCGGAATCCGTTAGTCAAAATATGCATGTAAAAAGAAAGTATGCGTACTGAAAATAGCTATCAACTGACACTCATACGTCCTTAAGATAGTCATAAGGCCCCACTCACGAGACCGGTTGTGAGAGAGCAGAGGGAGAAGGAGGGAGGAAGGAAGGAGAGGGGGCGGGAGGGAGAGAGGAAGGAGGGACAATGTGGTGTAAAGAGGGTAACGGCGGAGATGCCAAACACCACACGCTCAAGAATGTTCCCATCTACCAGTCACTTTTCAGAATGCTCGCATCTGAAAATCAAACCCACTGACCCCACCTAACAAACTATTAGTACATGAAGCATCTGCCATCTCATCGCGTAATAATAATGCTGCTAAACGGTAGCCCTGACGAGGGGAAGTTACTAGTTGCCAGAATGCTGTCGATAGAGGATGTGCAGTGTTTATGTCCATCCTCGTCCATTGCACCTATCCCACTGAAACACATCTGCATGGAGATACCCTCATTTAATAGTCAATCACACGGCAGTCATCGTGAGCGTTTCAGGGCACGTATGTTCGCGCGTGGGAATGAGCAGTAAATGAAGCAACGGCACCTACTGTTATATGACTGTGCTGGCATGACTGACTCACCCGCAGCGATACCGAGGAAGTACACCGCCGTTTGTTTCTTTCTGGCGGGAAGAATGCCACAGAGGAATCACCAGCATAGTGTCTACCTCTATCCAAGGCTTGTTCGTGATCAATAGCAATGTTTGTTTCTGAACCACGTCACTGTAAAGGCGGTGTCACACTAGCACTTTTTCCGTCGTCTTTCTGAAAATCGACGATAACCTGGCTGCGGCCTGTCACACACACACGGTGTTTCGTCTGATACTTTCCGTCGGCACCAAGGATCCTTGGTCGGCACAGACCGATCTTTTCAGGCCTTTTTTTTAATAACAATCGTCCGTGTGGTCCCAGAGGCACCTATGGCTTCTTATAAGGAACTCTTCTGAAAGGCGTGTCCACCTTGGATGTTGATTCCCTGCCATAACAAAGCGTTTAGGTGCATTTCCAGAGCGTTGAAGAGGCGGAAAGTCTTGGTCTGGGTCCAGGATATGTAAACAAAAGCGGAAATTTGCCGACGGAAACGATCCCGATCGTCTGACAAATTCATGCGATAAGTTCATGCGGAACTATGAAAAGTCGACGGAAATCACATTAATCGACGGAAAAAGTGCTCGTGTGACACCGCCTTAAATGAGCTAAGAGGAAGAACAAATCTCACCATTGCCTTCCATATGAAGTATTTGTTATTTACAACTAGTACTACAAACCTTCGACTCAACACAAATTGATAATACACAAACAGTATATAATTTTAACACATAAGGATCAGGTTTGTATTGTGAATCGTTTAAGTGAAGAATTGACGAATGAATCGCGAAAATAACACTGGGCTGAATCGACATTCCCTATAAAGCACAGTAGTGTGATGACAGGCGGTCTGGTGTGTGTTCAGTTCAGTGGGTTATCTATCTACACTTTTCACGTTCCTAAATAAAGACGTAAATAAGAATCTTAGACTCACGGGACACCAAGCCATGAAGAAATAAACAAACTAAAGCACTTGCACCAGTGATAAGTGTAGCATCCCATGGCCGATATCCCGGGTGTAATTCAAGCCAGGGGGATCGTCTGGCGTGTTCGTTTGTAAGCACTCAGTAAAATCATGTGTTGCGGCGCCGCACGGGTGGCGTCAGCGGCCGGGCGCCGGGTGGGGCTGGCGCAGGGCTGGGGGCTGACACCTGGCTGCCCGCCCCTTCACGTTTACATTTCCCTACTGCCGTGACTTCCTGCGCCAAGCCCCCAGAGACTGCCTCTGTCTGGCCATTAATAAACGTTCAGCTTACCTGCTATTTTGAGAACTGCACGGTCGGCCGGGTCCAACTGAAGGATGCTGAGGGGCTTGTCCTTAGCCCACTCGTCCAGGGACTGACGGTCGAACTCCATGGCTTCCCGCTCCCCGGCACTGGTTTGTGAGTGGTTCTTAGCCACCTTAGTGGTGCATGTGTTCGAGCAGCACCTCCACCACCATCACCACCTGCTCGGGGTTTAACTCAGCTGCCCTAGACACAAATCAACACGGGAAGCACCAAATCAATACTATACTCCACACAGCCGGTAGGCATGACTCACAGCAACTAAACGTGAAGTACAAGTCACGGGTTCACTGCAATAGCGACTACCACACAGCGGGTGGCAGGATGCCGGAGTGGGGCAGCAAGGGCAGTAGGGTACGCATGCTGTGCCCAGAGAAGCGGAGCGTCGCACACCCACACCGTACAACCTTCCCACCAACACTGACTCCCCCTCCCCTCTTTCGCCGCGGCTCGCCTGGACGGGGCTGCCAGACGTCAGCATTTTGACAGCATTACACCACTTTTCTACCTCCCCCTCTTTCCATACCTCATACACAGCAAAATAGAGGATCTGGGATTATTTTCTCATATGTAATTCTCAGAGTAAATAAAACACGTGTATATGCATGCGTCCTTGAATGTTTAATGGTCAATCACCTTTGCCTTACCAATCCACACACTGCAATGCTTAGTAATGCTTCCCGTCATGCATTTCCTTCTAGAGGCGGTGATTACTGTTCATTCTGAATACACATAACGTTTTTGCACTCTTCTCAAAGGTAAAATATTCCACAATGCAGTGGGGACAATATTGTTGTTTCCTTTATTTCTTATTATTTATTTATTTATTTTTATTTTATTTATTTATTTTTATTATTTTTTTTTTTTTTTACTTATTGTATTATGGAGATGGAGCAAACAAACTATTAAAATCGTACATGCGACCTTTCACAAGTTTCGTATTTCGAATAATTATTAATGTTGCAAAGTATACAAAATCTCTCTCTCTCTCTCTCTCTCTCTCTCTCTCTCTCTCTCTCTCTCTCTCTCTCTCTCTCTCTCTCTCTCTCTCTCTCGCTCTCGCTCTCCTTACAGACAAATTGATCTCATATGTTTCAACTTCAAGTATTAATTTTACCCTCTCCTCTCTCTCTCTTTGCAGTGGCCGTGACTTCGCAGCCCTCCAACGAGTCAGAGTTGCAGCTGTACCGCGTGCTGCAACGAGCCAACCTCCTGAACTACTACGACACGTTCATCAGTCAAGGTAGAGTGAAAGGTCATTATGAAACTACAGTCAGTATAGTCTCTCTCGATTTTTCCCTCCGGCTTTCATTGTCGTCCGTACTGCTGCTGGCTGATGCTGCTACCACCGCCCCACTGCTGCTGCTGCTGCTGCTGCTGCTGCTGCTGCTGCTACTGATGCCGCTGCTGCTACCCCCTCCCCCTCCTCCTCCCTCCTAGTCCCCATAGTGGTCTTAGTAAACCTCTTAGTAGTTCCTGGATGATTAGTTATTAGGTAGTTATTAGTTGTTTGTGGTTTAATTAGTGGGTATGTTTTTATAGTCTTGTTTCTTATGAGGTTTCTCTGGCGTTTGAAGAGTTACCTGAAGAATTTGATGAGGCAGGTGTGTGTGTGTGTGTGTGTGTGTGTGTGTGTGTGTGTGTGTGTGTGTGTGTGTGTGTGTGTGTGTGTTAACGACGAATATCTTGTCTTTCGTCCACCGGTGTCTCTTTTTGCTGTCTTCACCTGCATTGATTTGATTCAATTCTTACAAATATTTACTAAATTGGTATTAGGTTTGAGTTAGAAAGAAGGATTTTTTAACTATCGATAAATGATTACGGCGTGCATATGGTGAAAGCACACACACACACACACATCGCGTAGTGTAGTACACACGGCTTGGTGTTCTGGTTGGCACATTCCACTCAGCTTAGAAGGCCAATGTTCTAATCTATATACTTATCAGCCAGCCAATAGGTATGACAGAGGGTGTGTGGCTTGGTTCTCCCGGTGTGTAGTGTGTGTGAGTGATCTCATTTCTACCCGAAGATCGGTCATTATGAACTCTGAGCTCTCCTCGTAAGGGAACGGCTACCCGGGTGACCAGCAGACGACCGTAGGTGAATGACACTTTTCGCCGTTTTTGCAGCAGTGACACGCGGCACAAAATTACCGGAGAGTTACTCACTGCCCGTGGCTTCCATCGTGAGGTTGCGCGCGGTGTAAACCGACCGTGAGAACACGGAACCTGAAAAGGTAGTTAGTGCCTCCTGACGCCGCAATAAAGCCACCGCGTAGCTCAATGAATCTAGACCGACCCATCGCCGCCATCTGTAATCTGGCGACGGAACGCTCAAGGGATTTCATGGAAGGGGAAAAAAGAGGAAGTATCGGACGTGATCCCTTGAGGAGCTCGTAGGGGTTCGTGTCCGATGCCCCAGGAGCCGTTAACCCTTCAAGCCTCACCACCTGCCTGCCTACCTGGCCTCGTTCGCCACACTTGTGTTTGGTTTCGGCGACACCATCTCTCATCTTTTGCCTTATATTTGCCCATTATTTCTTTTTTTCTAATAAAATTTTAATGCGTCAGTAGTAAAATCTTGTTAGTTAGATATATTTCTTTAATTTCGGTGTAGTTAATGTATTTGTTGTTGATTATGTTGTTTGCCGGCGCCTGTGTAATTGTTAATTAATGTAGCGGGCATGTTATGATTACGTTGTGTTGTTTTAGCGTGTTGGACGAGTTTTGACGCGGTGAGGAGACGCAAATTATATTATGTGAAACTTAATATTAATAATGTAGGAGGTTTTGTCCCCAGACGGACGAGTTAAACTTTTGACAATCGTTTCATACTTTAATGACGAGAGAAAGCGCGATATTCATGTGGTTTTTGCC
>CM035198.1:16825005-16856432 GCA_020233015.1 Callinectes sapidus | reverse complement strand
TATATATATATATATATATATATATATATATTTATCTATCTATCTATGTCTATATGTTCAGTGTGAGTGGTGGGGGTGGCCGCCGGGGGCACCACTCTCCATGCAGCCCCGCGTCACGCCGTGAGACCCGAGAGCCACATGGGGGCGGACAGGCATCAAGTGTCGCAGGGAGGCGGGTTTCGTGGTGCAAGTGTTTGACTGCTGTTCAAGATCCCAGATGTTTGTCGGAATGCTCATGATAGCGATTTCTCTAGTAAAATAACCTATGTCAAAGATTTCATCTCGATGAAAGTTGCATACTGTATGACCAACTCATAGGGTGACGGAACACCTGCCTTTTTCAAACCGCTCAGCGAAGATTATTTCTACGAAGAAAGTTTATTTGGTTTATGAACACTACTGTAGTGTGGCGGTGATGATGGTGACAGTGATAATGATATTTGTTGTGATAATGAGTGTGGTGGTATGGTGTATGGTGAGATGGACGGGGAGGGGCAGAGGCAGAGGCACCGTGTCTGGTCATTCAGTGCCGGGACGTGCCAGCATGAGGGGCAGCGCGGCACTCCTCCTGCTGGTCCTTGCAGGTATTGTGCTCCCGATGCGAGTTTTTGTTTTTTTTTTTTTTTGTTTTTTTTTTGTTTGTTTTTTTTAGCTGTCTATCTATAACAGTAAACACAGCAGCACAATTCATAGGAAGAGGGAGGTGCTGAATGTTGCTTTCCTATGAGGGAAAACACTACCGAGGTGAAAAAAAGGACAACGTGTCAATGTTCTATTCTTGAAAAAAAAGTTAAGGCTATGGACGGTGCAGAACACACTAGTGCAGGTCATTGTGGAGCTTAGTTATGGAGAAGGTGAAGAACAGAAGGCACTTGGAGGGGCTTACGATGAATAACGACATGAAAAAGTTGCTTGACATTCCTGTCCGTCATTCTAGAGTTGTGGCACGGTGATATGTACGAGTATGTTGTGAATTGAGCAGAGTAGACAGTACCATTACACCAATACTATCACACAATCCCCACCAACACCATCACGACCACCACAATCGCAGTATGCCATTGTGAGTGGTGGGTGGGTGCTTGTTGGTCTGGGTAGTGGAGCTGAGGGTGTCTTGTTCCAGGCTCCGGGGCAGGTGTGCGAAAGCGATGGACGCCGAGCTGGGACCTGACCACGAAGAACAACTGGAAGGAGGAGAAGCTGCCCTGTGGTGGTGGGGTCGCTTCCCTCCCTCGCTACCCTGAGAACTCGGTAACTATTCCATACTAGCAGGAAAGCGAATATGTATGAAGAGTAATAGGCAGCCATGCTTCTATCAATACACTCGCAGTCAGTCTATTGAGGAGGATATGCTTGACAAACGGTATCACTTACTATTCTCCAATACCACCTATAAGATGAGATATGGAAGGGATTTTTATATTTCTGGGGATGGAATGTTCTTTGGATTTTTTTGGATTAATATCGACATGAAAATAAGACTTGGCATTCCCGTCCGTCACTCTGGAGTTACGGCACTCTGGCACGCTGGCACTCCTTATTGTTTCAGTTGTTCCTCGGTGCCGATCTCACGCTGGGCTCCCTGGACCTTCCTATTGACGGCGAGGTTATCCTGGGGAAGAAGGCTCGCTTTCTGTTTGATCACACCTCCAGTGGTGACTGTTCAGGTATTTACTAATACAGCACGAGTGAAGTAACCACTATTTTGCACATTAATGAAACGTTTTACATCTTGGCGGTGAGATTTAAACTGCTACAATCTCACCGATCCGTCGTTATCTTAGACGCAGAATGGACTCACCGCGGCCATGACCAGTGGTGGGACCCTGAAGCCTGGGCCTATCCGGGCTTCGAGGACTCAACTTCCTCACCCGTGCCTCACGTACATCGCGTTCCCTGCACGCGAGATGCAGTCGTCTTCCCAGCCCCCAGTGACTCCCTCTTCACAGTCCACCTCGCGCCTCCCGTCATCTCTGTCACAACGCTTTCCGTCGGCAACAAAGTAAAGAAATTTCTTTTCCCTTTTCACAAGCAGAAAAAACTATAATCTATTTCTATAACATTACCAGTACCTTTCAGAAAGCCATGTGTCGAATATTGCTTTGATGTAAAAATTTGTAACACATCTCGCATTTATTATCACTTCTATCGCAACGGTTAGCTGAAGTAGACAAAGACTTCACGCTGACGAAGGATTCTCGCATGTGACTTCAACAGAACTTTACCACCTCGGAATTGGCTGCCTACGTCAAGACTCCGGAGGGGGCACTGAGGTTCCGTGGGATTTCCTCGAGCAGGGATGGTGCTCCCTTGTACGTGGAGACTCCTGAGGAGTGTACAGACTTGACGGGCTGCCTGTGTGGATCCGAACAAGCAGCTTCCGTCATCTGTAGAATCATGTCCAGGAAATGTGGAATTCCCCAATGTGATGATCCAATAGACATGGTGGGCTTCTGTTGCCCAGTGTGTGGTAAGTCTTTGGCTGCTGCTGAGTCAAGACACCATGTATGTAACACGAGTGTTTATATGATATTCCACAAACACCATAAACTTCTCTCTTCTTGCGGTAATACAAGACTTTGAAGAATATTACACATAAGTTCTTTAACAGAGTACATATGTATAATGGACACATGTACATACACTTCATGCTATATTGCAGGAGCTGAACTAACTATTAACCATGCGGGTACTCTGTCTCTGGCGAGAGTGAGGACCTTACTACACAATCACCTCCAGGGCAGTGACATGAAAGATATAAAAGGACACGTCGCCAAGATGAGTGACCAGTTATATCACGTGTACTTCATAGCAGCCAATCCCGATGGAGACTACAAGGAGGCCTCGGAGTCATTCAAAACCAAATTTAATGAAGGCAAGTTCTATTCATTTTCTATACATTTTCCTGCGATGCTCTGAAATCTATACATTATCTTGTATTCCTCAGAAGCAAGCCTTCTTCCTTCACAGTCCTTATCATGTGAAAGACATTGTGAAATTAGAAACTGCGTGGTAGACTACGATAAGGTCACCACCAACACCAACACCAACAACAACGACGACGACGGCGGCGACAACGACGACGACGACGACGATGACGACGATAACAACAACAACAACAACAACAACAACAACAACAACAACAACAACAACAACTAAACACTTAATGAAAATGTTACATCCTTCGATAGCCTATTCATTTCTGTATTGCATGAGACGAAGACAAGAGAAGACGAGAAACAAACCAATGAATCACGCACAGCTGTAGCTCGATCGCGTCAACCACGTGGACAGCAAGCAACCTGAATGAACCCCAGGCAACAAACACAGATCAATGCAAAGGAAAGTTAGTTATAATCACTCTGTAGTAGCCACGTGTAATGTATGACCAGGTAGAACAGAAATTAGTGTTCCGTGGGTGAAGATGGACATGACAGAGTTGGAAGGCAAGATACAATACCACTGACTGATGCGTTTTCTTGATTGCAGTGCTAAATGCAGCCAACTCTCATGAAGTACTTGTGGCTTATGCTGGGGACATGAAGCCTCTCGTGTCGGGAAAGGTCGCGCCTCACCAAGTGGCCGTGACGCTGGTGACGCTGACCATTTGCCTCGTGGTGGGAGCAGCAGTCTATTACTTCAGGAAACGAAGGTAAAGGTGGAAACAAAGAGCTGCTCACTGTTTATCTAATGGATGAAATCAGACAGGCTCCACTGACGCAAAGTACTATTAACCTCTTTCACTACTGGGATGTGTTGTCATATTTATTCAGCTTATCATTCGTCGATTTTATACAGCTTCAGAAACTTATGTAGGAATTAAAGATAGTACAGACTGTGGCCATTAATCTTCTGACCTCCATAGACCTTTCCTAATGTCAATGAAATCGTCCGGTCACACCCAATCTCAAGGTAAAAATGTGTCCAAGTGTTGAATGGTTTAATGTGATGTATTGCAGAATATCATCATCGCTTTCCTTCATGTTCCGCCGTCTGGAGAACAACAGCCGCCGTGTGTCAGTGGTGAGTGACGTGATCGGTGGCCGCCGCCCGTCCAACGCATCCAATGTGTTTGCCTACAGCAGAGAAAGTGGCCTGAGGTTCCTCAATCCAATTTTTAATCAGTCGATGGCGGTAAGTCTAATCAGTGTGTATTATATCTTTTCACTTTGTAATATGATCCATCACGATTCTTTGAAATTCTGCCTCAAATTAACTGGAAAACTGAGATTGTGTTTTCACAGTTTTCTTTGAGATAATTACTGATTTCTCTATGGGTATGACAAGCACTTTAAGGAAATTTTAATGTCTGTTCATTTATTTTTCTAATTTAAAACTTGTACTAGCAAAAGTCTAGAAAAATTAATGTATCTATGAGGACGGGCACGTGTTTACCAAGAACAGGCTAGGCTTTACTGATGTTTGATACAAAGAGGCGTATGAGGAAAAGTAGCTGTTCACGATAGCTATGACAATGATATGCTTTGACTTTTTTAGTGTGTAATATCTAAATTCTGGTTATTGGTGTGTGTGTGTGTGTGTGTGTGTGTGTGTGTGTGTGTGTGTGTGTGTGATATACAGAGATGACCAAGAAGCATAAGGTACTTTACATCTTTTCTCCCCCATCACATCAGTCCCTGGCAGGTGCAGGTGTGTCCTCTGTAATCAATGAGTCAGCACAGGAGCATGCAGAAGAACAGGAAGAAGGGGAACACGAGAATCCAATGTACACAGCCTTTCAGAACATGCTTCCAGAGGAGCGTCAGGTAAAGCTGCCCACTTACTATCACAACCCCATAATATATAAGAAGGCCTTCCCTGAATGTCGTCTTAACTTAAACAGAATTGACCTCACATGCTAACATTATAACTATTCACTGCCAATGATCGAATAATCTTCAAACAGTACATTAGGGAGTTTTAAAAGATTAGACAAGTTTATTGATGAGGGTGATAGGTGGAATTAGGCAGTCGTGCTCACACAGGAACTGCCACAAATAAATATAACGGCCTCTTGCAGCTTTCCTCAATTTCTTATTTCTCGAAAAGATGCGAGGAAAGCAACTCCCAGAGATTTAACACAGCGTGTTTCACTAAATAAAGAATGACCATGCGTGGTGTGCACAGTGAAGAGTGCCACCCTATGATCTGGTCCATACACTACGCAAACTACTCACATTATGAAAATGTCAATTAACAACACTCGGATCATCATATCCTTACCTTTATAATAATGCAGAAAAATTATATATATTTTTCCAGCTGCTATGATCGTTTATCAAATAAGTTTCAAATATAAGATAATTAAGGAAAACTTCATGCATATTCTTTATAGGAATTTTCTTTAAAATGCATCGAAGATTTTTCATTCATTGAAAGAGCAATCTTTGTGAATATATATATATATATATATATATATATATATATATATATATATATATATATATATATATATATATATATATATATATATATAGGTGTGTGTGTGTGATCAAAGCTTTGTTTACAAGCCAGAATGAAAGAATGGAAACTTACTTGGGAGCAGCGATAACTAAGCATGCATCTCCCTCACCTTTCAGGCATCTGAGAAAGCCATAGAGGAGCGGGAGAAGATTCTGGAAGCCGCAGGACATCTCGTGGCATCTTCAATGAAAAACATAGAAAAGAGAATGAGTATTCCATCTGAAAATAACTTGGAATCAATAACAGAAGAAAAAGATACAAAAGATGTGGTGAGTTGTGATGCTGATGTCCATTACACTGAAGGTACAGGTGACGGTGAAACATCAAAAACCACCGACGCCTCCCCGGTCACAGAGGAAAATGATGAATGCGTCAAAGATGAATCCTTAATAAAGGAAAAGGAGGAAGAAATACCTGAAACTAATGCAAGTGAAACAACTTTTCCAAGAGATGTTGATGAGGTGACTCCTGAAGACAATATTGACCTTCTTTCCCCAAACGACAGTGCAAATGTCACCCAGACACTTGCAGACATTGGCGAGGACACTGCTGCTGCTTCTGGCCACGTGGAACACCGCAGGTCCTCATCAAGCTCATCATCATCATCATCATCAGACGATGACGCTGATGGCGCTCTGAGAAACCTTGAAGGCTTCACTCCTCTCGTTGACTTGAAGTTCAAAAAATAAGTAAAGTATAGTTTTCAAAGGTTCAGTGACACATAATTACATGGTAAAAGAATTGGTATCTTTGTTATCTATGTTTGTATAGGTAAAAATGTCTGTCTGTGGCTATGCCTGTCCATTCGTGATTCAAGGGCGAACCTTTGAACCATCAATATGAAACTTTTCATTTTGAGTTTCCTTTCAATCGAGCTATCATTTGTAACCCATCAATCAATTAGCAAAGATATAACGAAACCTTGAATTTCTTAGGAATAAGGAAAGAAAATTTAGGCGTCTAGATATGACATAAAGCAAGTAGGTAGAATGCGAAGGAAAGCAACTTGAGAGGCAACAGGAAGGAGGTTTGACTTATGGAAAACAAAATTAGATACAATTTGCAAATAAACAGACAGAATACAATAGCAACAGAGAGTAAAATGGGGCAGCATTTAAAGAACAGATTTCTTCCTATGTAATCTAAACATAAATTTTCAGGGTTGAACACATTATTTCTTGTTTCATCCTAACTGCAGTCTGAGAGTTTTGACTATGTATATCACAATGTTAAGGCAAGATGAGTCTCCTTAGAGAGAGAGAGAGAGAGAGAGAGAGAGAGAGAGAGAGAGAGAGAGAGAGAGAGAGAGAGAGAGAGACGAGAGAGAGAGAGAGAGAGAGAGAGAGAGAGAGAGAGAGAGAGAGAGAGAGAGAGAGCACAGCTGAGAGGTATGAATTGTTTGAGACGATCCCCTTTATTCAAGTCAACTACTGCCCTTCATACGGAAGCTTCAGCATGCTGACAACTTAATCCCTAAAAGATCATAAAAGGTGGAAGGTTGATTGGAAGAAAGGCACACATTGGCAGGAGGTAGTCACTTGATCCTGGAGCAGATAGTGTTGTCCCAAATGTCCTGTGGCCTATTTGTACACACGCTGATCTGTCTTGAGGATCATGTCTCAGTATCATGTGACTAAATCCACATTAACTCACTGACTGTACATTGGGTTTATACAAAGAGTAAAGAAAATACAAATATTTAATTGCAACTTACTGTATAGAACATTTTGTACACAACTGCCTAACAATGGGGAAAAAACCCATCACAATTAAAAAACTCCCGAACCGCAGGTCACAATATTATGAGCTCCAACCTTTCTTTCACAGTAACTATTGAAATTAACACACATACCTTATTTTCTCAAGAGGTGAATAAGAGCTCTAGTATGAAAGGAAACAACACTTATTAGTTATCCACTTACATTTCACAATATGTTTCCTTCCCCTTCATTATCTTCCTAATACATTTATAAGCTTCAAAACAGCTTCCTTTAATTGCACTATACCATGATGACTATCTTCAATGTCAGGCTGACTATGCTCCACTTTCTGTAAGGTGACACTGAGGGATTCGCTTCTCCATCTCTCAAAGAAGTCTTTACTCTTCGATCCAAGCAGCCTCACTTCTTCATCATCACTTAGGGAGCCTTGTAGATGGTCATGCAAAATGTTCCATTGAATCCTTTGAAATACCTGAAATCAAAGTTTTTTCTCTTAATATGCATAAAGTTTCATGAAAGGATTACTTGATGGAAAAATGGAGCTAAATTTCATGTACTACAGTAAACCCTGGTTAAGTTAGACCTGAATAAGGCGGATATTGGATAAGTTGAATTCATTAAGGAATTATTCTTTTACTCATTTTGCCAAGTCAAATAACATGAGAATTTTTCTTTTGATTTCTTTACTATTTGATGAAAAATTCATCAATCAGATTATTTTTTCTAAATCCAAGATATTCATAAGAAAAAATGAAACAGACTGAAAGTCATTTCTAGTGATAATGATGAAAACAAGACAATATCTGACTTACCTGTTCTTTCATAGTATCTGGAGCCAGAGCTGCTAATCGTATCCTCTGTTTCTTACTTGATGACTCTGTGATTGTCTCAACATAGTGCACAACATCTGCCACAAGTTGTAGGTATGTTGCCAAGGTAGTGGGTGGAGAATTTGCAATGACAGCTGGGAGAAGTAGCTCGAGAGTATTGAGGTACTCATGAATAAATAAGGGAGGCAATAATTTCTGCAATGGAACATTTGAGTCCTTCAACTTTTCATCTTCTTCATCTACATCAGCATCAGAATTCTCTGAGGTTGAATCAATTTCTAAATCAACTTTAATTCTCTTAGGAGACTTAATAATGGTTTCAGGTCTTGTCTTCCTTTTAGCATGGCTGTCATCCTTAGCATGGGTGTCATCTTCTTCTAGTACCTGTTCCTCAGGAACATGACTAGCTATTATATCTTTCCTAGTAGTACTCTCAAACACTGTTTTCCAAAGAGCATTCAAAACTTTCACTACACTTGATAGAAGCAGCAGATGGTTGGATTTGCTACTTGGGAGGTCATGGCTGTCACCTGATGACACTGCAGACAGCACAGTCAAAAGACTATGATGGCACACAAGCTCAACTGCACCAAGAGGAATCCGCACCATTGCTTCCAGCACTTCAAGAACCTGTGCCTGCAAATTTCAATACAATATTAGGCAAGACTATGATCACTAATCAGACAGGTTGTAATTTGAAAATAATCTGTATTATTCAATATGTCCATACTGTTCACGATAAAAAGACTATTACCTTGAGTTCAGTGTCAGCTGAAGGGGCCTGAAGCATACCCATCATGAGGGTTGCAGTGAAGCTTCTCTGACTAATTTTGTAGTCAATGATCTGCCGGATTCCCGATGAAAGGATGGAAAGCAGGAATGATCTATGCTTTCTGCTGTCAGTTATATGTGCAGAATTGAAAAGTCTGAACAATTCAGGAACCTGCAAATAAAAAAAATATAAAATAATGTCTTATTTA
Organism: Callinectes sapidus; assembly: GCA_020233015.1. Lineage (NCBI taxonomy): Eukaryota > Metazoa > Arthropoda > Malacostraca > Decapoda > Portunidae > Callinectes > Callinectes sapidus. Next base: position 16,847,438 of record CM035198.1, on the reverse strand, counting down.
CTGGAGTGTATGTGTTTGTGCGTGTATTCACCTGGTTTGTGTTGAATTATTTGTCATGAGTGTCAACTAATTCCAAACCTAACTTGTCTTATTTTTCTTTATATGCACATTTTTTATCTAACAAATAAATCACAAGCACAAGTGATTTCCTAGCAATATGACCAAGTCACTTACATGATACAATTTGAACTCAGGTTTCAGAAAGACATAGTTCAGAACAACGTGATACAAAGGATGCTCTGGCTGTGATAGAAGCTGTGATGCATGGATCAGAAAGTGAGTTGTCAGTGCTGGCAGACGTCGCTCCTTCCCATTCAATGCACAACTGACAACGCCCACCAACCAGAACCATGGCAGACTTAATCTTTTATGTCTGAAATAAAGAAAGAAACCATGAAATTCAGAGGTAATTGTACTATATCATAAACAAAAATATACTGCCAATAAGTTTTTCTTAAAAGCATTTTCTTTTGAATCTATAAACTCTTTGAATGGTGGTACCTCATGATCCAAATTCAATTGGTTCTTTTGGGCTGTTTGAATTGGGAAGTAATTTATACTATTCAAATTAATGTTAAAAAAAATCCCCATTTCTCTTCTTATAGTATCAGTATCAAAGTAGTCATACCTTGACCTCTCCATTTTAACAACCATACATCTAAGGATGGCAGCACCGGCACCCCACACTGGCTGTTGGTGTGATGTGAGGGCTATGAGGCCCACAACAACTGCACCACATTCCGCATAATCTATTTCACTTAATCTTTCTTCTTCAGCCAAATACAACATTAGCGGCAGGAGGAATCGAACATCATACACTGTTTTGTCCTCCTTGTAGATATCTGTTGGCTGAAGAAATAACACATAAATTTTCAAATATATATAAATCTTAACTTTTTTATGAACACACACACACATACACTGCTAAGCCAACATTTGTAATATCTAGGACAAAATATAATTTTTCAAAATTTTTGTTGAATAAAGATTAGTGCCTGATATCACATTCTAAGAGAAGTATAATCTTTCTGAAAAATAACGTTTCATGTACCAGGAAATATATGATACAAGATGAGACTTCTTCATCCTGAACTCTAAAATCTAAAAACACCTTCAATTCTCAGCATTTCTGATACAAGATTCAACCATACATAACTGATGCACATACCTCCAAAGGCAGCCTCGTGTTAAAGTTGTAGCAGGTGTGGAGAATTCTGTCCGTGCTTAATAAGCCCAGCACTTGTTCTGGCATGGGATCTTTGAAGAAGCCAATGTTTTGGGATTTCACACCAAAATGAACCACAGCAGCCTTGCCCCACAACACTGGTTGGTAAGTAGTCATGAAGCCCTTCTTCTCATAGGTGAATAGTAGCTATTAAAAAGAAAATACATAATGTGATATCTTATCAAGTCATGCTGAAATGCTCAGTTTCAAATAGTTAATAAGATAAGTAACTCACGTGATTAATACATCAATGCCACTGTTATTTGATACATACAATTTTTGCAGTTTTGAAGAGGGTTGAATACCATGAAACAAATTTTTAATTACACACAATGCTGTTGGTCTTGTCAAACTGACGTAAGTAGCTTCATTCACCAAGCAGCAGATGGCAATCTATTCACCACAATTTACATCATATTAAATTGGACTATTACTGCAATCTGTCATTACATACATACTATTATATTTAAGAAACAAAACATTGAAAAAGACAAAAATGAAAGCAATATTATGCAGTAGCAGGTTGGATTCATACTAGCATGAAAAATTACCAGCTTCCTGCACAGTTTCAATGTGTCACACTCATGTTACCTTATCAATGAAGAGGGAGAAATTAACTAAAAAAAAAAAACATCCTTGAATATGACTTATTATGACATGTGAAACTTAGCAATAACATAATTAAACACACACTAACATCCCTTTCAACAATCAGAGTTGCCAGGGATGAGTGAGAACTGTGACCTCAAACTATAAAACAGTGAAATCATTACATGAAGAAAAAGGTCCGTACTTTTAAAATCCGTTGATCCAGAACGGACATTGACGCCCCGTAAGCCCCAAGCAAGATGGGCACATGGCTCTCCTGGCACACTGTCTCTTCACATTCCACAAGTGTCTGCTGCAGTGATACCACTTTCTCTGTAAGTAAAATATGAAGAACCATTCAAAAGCTGTACTTAAGATCATCCCAGCTTTAATTACTAGCATGGTCTCATATATTTCTGCTACGTCCATACGGAGACTTATTACAATGATCCAGTAATATTGGTCGAGTCAGATTCAAATCCTACGCCATTAGATATTGCCCTTGTTCACTTTGTAGGAATGCAATCGGGCAGAAGTGAAAGGCCACCAATCTTGTCCTCCTGTATGTCAGTATGAAGCAAAAGTCCAACAAGTCTTACTCTCTTATGTGTATGTGTGTGTGAGTGTGTGTGTTTATCTAGTTAGTGTATTTACTAGCTGTATTATGCAGGGTTTGAGTGGGGCTCATAGTGTCCTATCTCCACATCTCCATTTATCCAACATTTCTTTAAATTTATGTATGTTGGTTCCTGTGTGTGTGTGTGTGTTTGTGTAAAACAGCAAACAGAAATAAGTAAACTGTCGGTGATCTCATACCTTTAAGTTTCTCCCATTCCTCCTCTTCATTGAACATGAGTGCCAAATACTGAGAGTGTCCCATGATCATTTGATAGAAAGTATTTATGGGAAGAACACTCTCTCCATCTTTACTCTTTCCACCTTTTTTATATACAACAGAAGACAATTGACTGAGGCTCTGTATCATGTCAGGACCTAAATTGGGATCAGTAATTCCAAGACGCAAGACCTGAAAAAAAGGAAATAAAAAAGTCAAATTAAATAGTGCTACATGACAGTATTACCCCAATTACCAAAGAATTAGTGTGTGTGTGTGTGTGTGTTTATATTTGGAGTGATAGACGTGAATAATAAAATGTCTTAATTATCTTGGGGTTTGTGAACAGAAGTCTGGGTGTTTGACATGAAATAATGACATAAAGGGAACACATTGTGAGTATAAAAGACACAAGAGAGAGAGAGAGAGAGAGAGAGAGAGAGAGAGAGAGAGAGAGAGAGAGAGAGAGAGAGAGAGAGAGAGAGAATTAGCAGAAACAAAATTCTATAATCATTTCTTTTCTATCTTATGACATACCTGTTTGACAAAAGAAGACCAAAGTTTATTGCTAACAAGGCTGCTTTGAAGTGAAGACTCATTAACTTTTCCAATAACTTCATGTATCAGCCCAGCAACACTCAGTAAGAGACTTGACTGCTGGTGTTCTTTCTGGTAAGTTGTTCTGATGCAGCTGAGACAGATGTGGAGAACTGATAAATGTTCTCCTGGTAGATCAGCTGGGGAGGTCTTCAGTCCAGCCTTTGACAGCACTTTGAACACTGGTAATAAGGACAGCAGTTTCTTGGGTGGTGATTGCTTCTTGGTGACTATCTCTTCATAAAGCTTACAGCAAACATCAGTCAGAGTTTCCTCATCTGTAATATATATAGTATCTTGCTGAAGTTTTTATGAGTGATATATACAAGACTTTACACAGCTTTATACACAGACCATCATCAAAATATTACACTGATTAGCGTCAAACAAGTTATATTACGGTCATTAATAATTTCCCTCACTAGATAGAATGAGTTGAAGAGTGAATGGTTATGGGTTAGAAACATAAAAAAACAACTATTCTAAAAGATGACAAACTCTGTACATTTTGGTTTCAGTCACCATGGATGTTATTCCCAATTAATTCCGATCACCAATAATGATACTTATTATAAACTCATGGTCAAATTCACACTACCTCAACACACTACAATGTCAATGAAGTAAGGTAATAAAACACTGATATAGTAATATTATTGGAGATTAAAGCCCCTTCTTCTTTAATATTTTTCGAAGACTAGGTAAATTAATATCCAAGTCCATACAATGTTGTCCCTGAATTGTATATGCAGTTTAGTGTACTGAGACCTACTGTATGGTGTCACACTCACCTAATAATTCCTTGTTGAGGACGTGTGGAAGAAGCTGACGTGTTTCATCCTCTTCCCCCTCAGTATCCAGGATCCACGCCTTTATTTTACCCAAAACCTTCATGAGCGCTCCAGTTGCCATCTCAGTGATGTCACTCTGATTCAAAAGTTGTGCTAACAGAGGAGCCTGAAGTGGTAAAATGGTCCCATGCTTCTTGAGATACTTGGCAAGAGTGTGGCTATGCTGAGGGTGCTGCTTCACTATATGGCAACACAGATCAGGGCATGGGGGCTGGAACTGCAGCAGAGATTTTAAATTCCCTGAAAGTAAAACAAACATCTCAGACAGCTAGCCATCAGAAAATACTCTTTAAGGTGTAATCTTATTGTGAATATTTGCATCATGAATCGTGAATTGTTTTAAAATTCTAGTCAACTGACGAAACCATAATACACTTCATACATACACAGCACTTAAATCTGTCATTTTTTCAGAATTGCAACTAACAGAACCTTTTATAAATCTCAAATAATCTTAGAAAAAAAAATATATATATTTGTTTTAAAGTGATAAATATCAATACAAGTGACATGAAGCACTGGTTTTCCAGTTTACTTTGACCTTTGATACACAGCATGCTTGGCTCACAACAAAGACCTGGATTCAAGTCCTATTTACACTGACCAAAATCATATAGTACTGTTTTTCATCCTAACAAGACTGAATACTATGACTGACTCTCTGGAACCTTTACTGAGCACATATTAGAGAGCAAAAAACATTAGATTTACAAACATTTTAACATACATAATTTACATGCTTATTCTTCACTTCAATCACATACACAAACACTAAATGCACCACACCACTGAAAGCAAAGTACTAGATATAAACTATGAAGTAAATAGATATAGAAAGTTGTGGCCAACTCACCTGAAGTAAGCTGTTCAATAGCGGCAGGACTTAACACTTTAATCAGCAATGCTTCAGCATGTTGAGTGAGAACTTCTTGAGAGGCAGACACTTCTTGAGCTCCTCCCCATTCAAAAAACTTCCTGAATAGGAGCTCAACAGATTCTTCTTTTAACATCCTCTTGGAACTTGTTGTTCTCAAAATAAGTTTTAGAACCTCGATCAAAAGGGTTTCTATGGTATCAGATGTAGAACATTGAGACTTAAGGCAAGCAGTGAGAATCTGTTCGGCTGCTTCATAGCTCACAACTGTGTGACTTGACATAATGAAAGGCGAAAGTAGTTCCCAATAATTTATGACGTCATTTCTATTGAGGTGAACTTCCAAGGCCTTCATTATATTGTGAAAATAAGGAACTGTTTTTGAGGTAAGTGCTGGATGCTTTGCTAAAATAGTTGCAATAAAATCCTGACTCAGCTCAGTGACTGGAGAGCGTTTCGAGGAGAATGGTTTGTAAACCGTTAATATCTTGGGATGCTCCAGCACAGTCTGCAGTACATGCTCAGCTTTATTAGGATTGCTATCCTCAAGTAATGAGTAAATCTGTCTCAAAAGATCTACACATTTTTTCTGAACTTTCTTGTATTTCTTCATATCTGATTTCAAATGTATGTACAAAAGAAGTTGTGAGATGATCAAGTCCAGATCTGAAGTAGATATCATTTCTGACAATTTCTCAAGATCTAATAGCTTTTCTACTGCCAGCACATCATTGGTCATAAAAAGGTATTTCAGTATTTCTGAAAGGTTGGAATTCTCTGCTAAGACATTGATATCTTGTGATTTGCCAGAGGTTTCTCTGCACCAGGTTCTCAAATAGTCAGTTAATGTTGGTGTCATAACGTTTTCATTGTGAAGAAGATAAGCAGTCAGTAATTCTGGATCACTCACTGAATACTGATAATCAGTAATTACTTTTGAGAAGTAATCAACATAGTCTGGGTCTGGATCTTCTTCAAGCAAGTCAACTGCACCAAGAACCAGTCGAGAAAATGGCAAGGAAACTGAAAGACTTGAAACTTCCTGGTTATCTACAACTTCCATTACCTCAAATGAGTCCATTAAGGAACTTTCTATCTCCTCACCAGTATTTTCCTTTAACTGACTTGCTATCTTGATAATAACATCTGTGTAGTGATGAAGAGATGACACAGTCTTCTGAATTACTCTGGTTAAGAAGGATGCAAGTTTTGTCTCTTGCTCAATTGGTATGTGTCTTAACCAAAACTTAACACTTCCATCATAATGTGCAGGTAAACCTACTTTGGCAAGAGCATTTGACAAAATTCTGAAGCATTTCTCTGTTAAAATTACTTTGAGATCTTCATCCTTATCTGTTACACTTGCCTTTCTAGACTCAGCATATATATTGATCAATTTATACAAGATATTTTCTTTAGTCTTCTCATTAAACTCTTCTGAAGTTGTAGAAGAGTCATTAACAATCTCCAGACTTTGCTTGTTGTGAGCTACAAGTTCTAGACATAGCAATTGAAGTTCTAACTTTTCCTTAGATCTCACTGAACTGTCATCATTATCGTCATCATCAGTTGGTAACATCTGTATGAAGTCCAACATCTTCAATGGGTCCAGAACCTCATGCAAAGTTTCTTTGGGGTTTAACTCATTGTATAGATTTATGACTTTGATAATCCTTAGAAGCTCACTGATTTTATTAGGTGGCTCTAAATCTTTAGCTGAAGAAAATTCCTCTTCAATGATGATGTTTGTTTGATGAAGTGTAGCAACTTCCCAACATTTAATGATGGTATCTGACTTCACCACCTTAAAGACCATTTTGATGATTTTTTCTTGAGTATGGCGCTTTACTTCCAGTGAGAGTTCCTTGCTATTCCGAATGTTCTCAATGGTCTCCTTGGTCTTGGATAACATAGCAAGCACAAGTGTAATGCCTGAAAATCTGACTATGCATTGACCTGATTCCAACAGATACTTGATGAAGCTATGTGTGAGTGGCTGGGGTGTGATGCAGCCCACTGTTCCTTCAAGACCATGTGTTTCCAGTTTCATCCAGGGTGTTTGATTGTCAATAATGCGAGTCACCATGTCCATGAGGGAAACAAAGGATTTTGTTGACCTTGCACTTAGTGAGCTTTTCAAAGAGGGAAGGTATGTGTTGAGAACATCAGGACATTTACCCAAGAAGGAGCTCATTAATTCACTCTCCTCAGGAGATTCCCATGGCATTTTTAAATTAGATAAAAGTTTATAAGCCAACCAATTGTTTGACTTTATGGATCCTCCTTGAACTCTTTCTTTAAATATAATCCCATGAGAAGTTGAGGTGCAGAGTGTTAACATAAATTTTTGAAGGGCTTCCTTGACCTTAGCTCTATCATTCACAACTTCCTTTGCCAGGTCACTCTCCAAGTCATCAAGATTTCCTCCTTTAGCAAGCTTTCCCACAGGCCCCATCCACTTGTAAAGGTCAAGAAGGTGTTTGGCTGCATCAGGTGTAAAAATGTTGATCTTCATGGTCTTTGAGACACTTGGATTGAGCAGAACAGACTCATGCATCACCTTCAGCACGTTGATGACTCGTTCACAAGGGTCCCAAACAAGACCAGGAAATATGGCCGGCAGCAAGTCTAAAAAACGAAAATATAAAAAAACACTTTAAAATAATCCTTTACCTGACAGGTTCTGCTATTCATCTCTTCAACCAGTCTGAAGAAGAATTTTTCCTTCTTCACTAAAATGTGGAATACTTTGTCACCTATACCTAATGCCAGATAATGGGAACAAGTACAGACCCATATTAAAATTAGTCACCCTTCACATATTTCATCAATACTCCTAATAATAACTAAGTGATCAATACTTGCCTTTTTTAAGAAGAAATTGCCTTGTAAGATTAGGTTCTTCGGAGGAATTCAGGAAGGCCAAAATTAAGTAAATACACCAAGCACGAACATCATATACGTCCTTCAAACTCTGCCGATATGCAATGGTTCTAATATTGATTCTTTCCCAGTTCAATGTAGATAATACTTCATTTGCAGCCTCTCCTCCAATCATCACCATTCCTGAAAAACAAAGATTATCAACACAGTTAAGGATTATCATGTTTAGATTTACAGATCTATAAAGGACTTTTACAAAATTTCAACTGCAAAAACACTCCAAATAAATTCATTTAATATATATACAGTATACACATGTGAAAAATTTGCAAACACTTCTTACTAATCAATATATTGAGGAAGTTATGTGAAAGAATATTTAGTTAATAGATAAATATTTGGTAAGGTACTCTTTCTTTTCTTTACACTTTCAAGACATCTAGGCAATGACAGAGTGTCTGAGTGAAGCAGGGGAGATATTGTACTGAACTTTCCCTGTAAACCCTCTCTTGAAAATGTGCCACAGGTTACTGATAAGATTCAAATCCAGAGTATTGGCCAGCCACTGGTTCACAGACTTTACTGAGTGGGTTGGGGCACCATCTTGCAGGAACATGTAGGGCTTGAATGCAACATATAGTAGTTACACAGCAGCTCTAATAAATCACCTGTTTCAACCTGCTAGCTCGGAATTAAAGACGTCATAGGTGATGAAATTATTGCAAATAACATAAAACAGAGGATGTGTTGCTTGAACTGCAAAATAATGATAATGTACAAAGATAGTTTGATTTAATCCCTCCATCATTAGAACCAATAACGCAGTTAATAAAAAAGTTAATGGACAGGATGACGTAACAGAAATCAATATCAGGAGGTGCATTGTGCAGAACGTCCTTCACCACCAGTCACAGGGAAATGTGACGTCATTGCTGAAGGTGGATGAACGGCAGCACTGGCTCTAGGTGAACATGCTGGTTATCTCTGACCAAATTACCACAGACCCCTCCGAGTAAAGCAATCACAAACCATGAGCAAGTCTTGGTGTTTTAATGTGTGCTGTAAGTATCATGAGCTGAGAAGGTTGGTGCCTTTCTGCCAGTACATTCACCCTAGATGGCTACATGTATTATTGTCAAGTGTAGCTATATCTGACCAAATCAAGGATGAGGGCCATTCCACCTCATTCCAGGCAAAATATTTCATGCATTTTTTTCTTCTTACCTGTAAGACAACGGAGCACAGACTTTGAAGCTCTATTGGTACTCGAAGATCCAGCGAGTTTGTAGATGCTTGCTTCATGATTGTGAAGTAACTGTTGAGTGATGTGAAGACCAACAAAACTGTATTCTGTCAGTTCACCAGCAATACTGAAAAAGAAATTGCACATGTACAAGATAAAGTGAAAGGTTCTGTACTATACAATTAGTGGCCTCCTTATAAAGCACAATATCAACTTGCTTTATCCCAGATATCTTTTATCAATGTGAATGATTAGGCTCACCAGCATGACTTTGATAACAGAATGCTTCACTTAAACAAGATTTTAATTTGATAATATTTCTGGCTATTTAACTCAACATTAAATCTACTTTCAAGTCATCTATGATACAACCTCTCAATAAACTTGTTCTTTGTTTTGTTTTACACACAAGAGTACAATTAATCTTAGCTTTCAGTCTGTTTTTAATCAATCTGTCATCTGAATACATCACATGAGAAGAAATCAAGTCTGTGAACAGAAACATATAACACTGCATGTACTAATTCATATATAAACTATATTACTGACATTGTTGCTGCTACTACTAAAAATAATAATTCACCTGTTATTGCTCTTACCACAAAAACTTCACAACAACATTTCTTACTTTAAAACTATGTGACCAAGAGTAGTAAAAATTGTGGCCAGCTCTGAAAGTGTTCGCTTCTCTGCCAGCAACAGGTCCAGGATTTCATTACATCTCCTTGAGGCGAGAAGAAAGCTGTGAATGATGCTGTGCGGCTCATCACTTTCCTCCACTGTAGTATTGAACTCATTCAGGGCTGCAAAGGAAAATTACTGATGTAATTACAGGAAACCAACAACATAAATACAACTCTGATATCACTGCAAGAATATTGAATCTCTTGCCATCTTCTATTGGTATTCTCATGCCAACTGCTCTTTTGTTCTTGCTAACTGCATGCTTCCCTTCCTCCCACAGCCACACTGCACAAGATTCTTTTCTTCCTCTCATCTCTAAAGCAAGAGTTAACAACTATTCTCAATCATTCATATCTTTTTCTAGTAAACTCTAGAACTATCTACCTGCTTCTGTATTTCTAACTTCCTATGATTAGGTCAAGGAGCATTAGGTTAGGGTAGGTTAGATTAGGGATGGTCAAAATTGGCTGCAGCTTTCCAGTTTGATTAGATTAGGTTAAGTTATATTAAGAGGATCTGGGGACACAGACATACTATTATGTTAGGATTCAATTGGATGCTGCTCCTTGTTATCTTAGATAAAGTTTGGGACTAATAATTTGGTTAATATTCACTGTTGGTCCTTGGCAGTAGAGCATGACAGATTGTATGTTGTGGTAGTATATACTCATTAGGGGTGGGAATCTTCTACTATCTCACAATTCTATTCGATTCCGATTTTTGGGGCTACGATTCGATTCAAAATCAATTTTCGATTCAAAACGATTTGATTCATGATTTCTGCTTCAATCTAGAGGTGTGTAAAGGATCCTTTTGGTAAAAACCAAAATGAGTCCAAATCTTTGCCTTCAACGTGGACGGGGCCGGTTGAATTTCTCTTTCCTCCTCCATTGCGTCCCGACTCCCGCGTCGTTTCAAAATAAAAGCTGACAGCCAGCGGATTAAAATAAATAATAATGAACTCGATTTTGGAACATTTTAAATAGATTTTGAATCGTAGTAAATGAGAATCGCGATTCTTATGTGAATCGATTTTTTTGCACACCCCTAATACTCATCATACCTCATGTTTATGAAGTTTTTGCATGTGTGTTTGGCTATTACTGACTCATATTGATGCTTTTGAAAATCAACACATCATGCCAAAAACAAAGTTAAATTAGGTCAATTTTAGGCTGAAGTTTAGCTTACATCAAGTTTGTTTGGGTTTTGTTAATGGGTGCCACTGGTTTTACCACCTGGAGACTTGGCACCTGTGGTTTCGGTATCTACTGAGAATCTCTAGGCCACCCCTGCACTACCTAAACTTTATTGAATATATCATTATTGTCATATAAGCGTGTAGTTTGCTCTTGTATACATTTGATCCTTAGTGTTGGTCAAGTACACAGACACTTTCATGGGTGGCAAGTATTTTGAGAGCTATAAGTCTAGCCTGACAATTACCAGTGTCAAGATGGTGGAGTAAAAGAGTATCGTTTGTAGGAAGGCTGTCTTAAGTCACGAACTGGTTGACATGGGAACAATTAGGTATATACAGGCTACAAGGCCTTTGGACACCCTAATGTCCCCATGCCCTCAGCTCACACTGGCCTGCACACTACCTGGCTTGATATCACACCCAGCTGCCCTGTTACCCAATTCTTTTCCCAACAAACATATACCAATAACATAAAAAACAACCCACAGATAGACATGGCCCCACAAACCAAGACTCAAGCATTACCCTCTATAGGAAGATCGCCCTCCAGTTCCTTGAAGAGCGCGTCCACCTTCATCTCTGCTGTCTTTGGCCGGGTGGTGTAGTCACTCCCTAGCAGGATATGTACTCATGGCAGCTCAGGAAGGCCCAGTCACTATCTCCAATGACGATACCACACTCTAGGCCTGGCTGTTGACTGTCACCGCCTCACTGCTCACTACTCACTGCTCACACCACCACATGTTCAAACTCCACGTGCACCGCCAGGCTCTTATCGTTCTGACACCTTCAACCCGAATTTTATCATTGTATCTCAGTATAGTTGTACTCTTAAGCACAGCATACTTGATATTTATAGTATTTAGTTTCGATGCTCTGTGAGGTTATAGTGAGTGTGTAAACAAGATAAGTTGGTAGAAATAGAAGTCTCGTATCAAGGCAATGTTTATTTGGTTCGTTTCAACTACTGCACTGTGACTTCATTCCAGCTTAGCGTACTGAAATGACGCATCCTGAAAGACAAACACAATTCATGAATTAATGATTACTTTAAAGTTTTATCAAGTGTAATACCTTTAAATAACATTATAAGGTGGCTAACAAACTGATCGATCAGCTCAGGGTACAAAAATCAGTTTTCTTTCCTCAGAATTAACCCCCTCCAGTAATATCTTCCTTCATAGACTAGTGTACCTGTTTCTTTCATATTATGTTACTTTCCCAACTGCCTAACCATACCAATAAGGGATAGCCAACCAGGTGAATCAATCAGGTGAGATGGGAAATGTAATTGTTATGTTGGAACAATTTATTTCCTATGACTGTTTTAGGTAAAGTAGACATGTTTGCTGTGACTGTAATGCAGAAACAAACACTGTATGGGGGTGATAGGTAAAGACAAGGCTATCATAAAGATCCTTGGGTAAAGAAAAGCTTAAACCGTTAAGAGAACATCAAATTGAGAATCTATTTAGTAAGCTAACTTGTCCATTAGGAAACTGCGGTGCTTGTTAAATGACTCGCAAGCGATGACTTTTCCTTCCAGCTTGTAAGTAAAAGGAACACAGTTGACTCAAGTATGATAGCTTCAAGACTGTCACATGAGGAAAAAGACGAAGATGAACTATACGAGAAGACAGTAACAAGAATATGAAGTGCACGAGAGGACAGTAATACGAAGATGAAATACACGATAAGAATCACAAGTGGAAGACGAAGATGAAATGTACGAGAAGACAGTAACACAAAGATGAAGTACACGAGAAGACAGCAACATAAAGATGAAATACACGAGAAGACAGCAACACAAAGATGAAATACACGAGAAGACAGCAACACAAAGATGAAGTGCACGAGAAGACAGTCCCACGAAGAGAAAGTGCACGAGAATACAGTCAAACGAAGATAAAGTGCACGAGAAAGCAGTCACAAGAGGAAGAAGACGAAGGTGAAACGCAGGAATACGAACACCTTGGTCAGTCAGACGTCACTCGCCTCTCCACTTGGCCAACACAGCAGAAGTGTCTGGGCCCAACAAGGACTCGCTGTTATATATTACGTTTAAGGCTCACACAGAAGGAAATAAATCAGTGGAATGGTAGCCTCACAGGTCAGTTTGTTCTACTGATGGGTAATAATCGTGTGCCTTGAGGAGACATCAGTAGCAAGAGAGGACTACCACGGACATATGGATCGCTGTCATATTTTTTTCCCCATTTTTCCTTAAAGTATATATTATTGTTCGTGTTTCCTCATACGATGTCGGACAACCTTTCCAGGACATGTTTCACCACTTTATAGTTGTGTTGCCCTCGTAGAGGTTGTTGTAAAGGCTATTAAGACAGTCGGTTAAATAGATTAGTAAGTAGATTGCTTCAAAGAGATTGTGTATGCATAAGCCATTTAGACTACAAGAAAACTTTTAATTGTCATCTAAGACACGCCACGCGCCAATCATTACCAGGATGAGAGGAAGCACAAGGCTGTTCAGTATCACTTTGACTCCAGTGTAGGATAGGAATGTTTATGATTATTTGATGGTATAATGCTTGTTTAATGGGAATTGCCTTTAAAGCATACTATTATCCTCTCCTTATATAGTCTTTTGTCAGCTCTCCTCAACCCCAACAAACTTTGAGTCCTGGTGGGAAAGTTTGGTTTTTGAGTAGGGAATGCAAAAGGGAGTGAAATTTGACCTCGAAAAATGGGAAAAGTAATTATTTTCAGGAAATTTGGGGGATAGGGGAAATAAACATGGCTAAGATATGAACATCCAAGTATATCCAAGCTTAACCCCTTTATTACTATGATGCATTTTTTATCACTAGTTTTTGGTGTGATTAGACAGTTTTATTAATATTAGGAAGGGTCTGCAGAGGTGAGAACTTTAGTGGCAAGAGTCTTCACTATCTTTATCCCCACACAAGTTTCTGAAACTGTAAAAAAAAACTGCCAACAATGAGTAGAATGAATATGGTACTGAAGAAATTAACCTAATCAAATGGCAGGTTGCACATAATTCAGCTCCCATCCTCTTCATATGACCTTGTTCCCACTGTGTTGTAGGGTCTGCCACTTGAGTGAACTTTTTCCATATGTTTCTATTTATTGTGTCCTTTCTGTAGTCCAAGTTTATTCGCTTTAGCATGTCTTTTTATCTTATTCTCCGTCCACCCACACTCCTCCTCCCCATTATTAGTATCAGCATTGCCTTCTTCACTGGTCTCTCCTCATCTCTCCTTTTCACATATCCAAATATCTCAATCTTGCCTCTCTTGCCTTCACTTTTATGTTACAAACTTCACATATTCTTCTTATATATGTCTTCACTTTCTCTCTTTTCCAACAGTAAGATAGGTACCAGCTATGCATCTCACCATCTTCATCTCCATTCTCTGCAGAATATCCTCTTTCTTCACCCTCAATGACCATGTATGCACCATATAAAAGTACTGGTCTTTTTATATTTTGTATATATCTTTCTCAATTTTAATGGTATTTTTCTATCTAGAATGACTCTACTAAGTTCTCTCTATATCTACTAAGTTCTCTCTATATATATCATGCTTTTATCACCCTTTGTCCGACTGCCTGCTTTAGCTTACTCTACCTTGACATTATAACTTAGCCAGGGGGAAGGGGTTATGTGTTTTACTGCTTCATCTATAGCCTGTCTATTCTAAACTGTCCACCGGGTCTCGGTCTGGGATGAAAGTCATGCAATGTCTATACATTGTCATGTATAGAGAGAAACAGTAGTGTATCCTTGTGATAATTGTGTTGATCAACAGAGAACAAGTATTATGCACATTGTAATGATTATATCATCAATAAGCTACAATATATTTTGAACAGTAACCCCATTGTCCACTTCTTCAGACCGAGAATCAGCAGCCAATTTAGAATAGATTGACTATAGCACCAGGGTCAAAGAACACAGAAAGTTAGGTTTTTCAGATACCAAAATATCCAAGTATACAATGGTTTGCCAAATACACTCACAGACTTGCGAAGATCCTGAGGTGGCAGGTGCAGGTGTTTCGTGTGGGCGGTTTGGACTGCAGGGAGTGTAGAGTGCAGCAGCTTGAAGAAATACGTGAAAGTGCTTTTGGGGGTCAGCAATGGTCATAATGAACATTGACCTTACAAGGTAGTCTACAGAGTGACAAGGATGCACAAGGCTATCTTTCATAGCTAGCTGGTCACTGTCATCCACTTAATTAAGTTTCGTGGGTATTTTGTGTGGAAAAAATTTGAAGTAGTAGTGAGGCAAGTGTTGTGGTGGGCTTGGAGATCTCTGCTGTTTTTCACATTCCTTAGACTCATATTCTCAAAACATTTCTGAGCTTCACTTCCACTATTTCAAAAATCTTTGTTTGAATTTACATAAGTTTTTAAGGTGTTTTTATAGTTCTAGAGGCAGATTGACAAGTGCTACATTATTAACTAGAGAAACACTCATGAAAACACCACTAATCATCTCTATGATCTTTGAAAATAGTTGTGATGAGAGAGCCAAGTGTTTACAGACCTTAACATCACCTGCCTCACTTCTGAAGAGAATGTAATAACAAACACAGTGTGATTATTCAGGTATAGAACCAGCACTGCAAATGCACCATCACCCACCAGTCACTCACCATAGCACAGCATGAATCCAGTATTGACCAATCTATTCTGCACTTAACACTGATATGAGTAATTGTAAGGAAATGTGTACATTTATTATAATTTATCTACTTTCAAATTCCAGGATGAAATTTCAATGGCGGTCTTTTGGGTACAAATCCAAGGTAGTGGTGTTGTGCTCTGTTGCCAACTTCATCAATGCAGCAGACCGAGTCCTCATGCCACTTGCCATTGTTCCCATGACCAATGAGTACAAGTGGAGCCTTTATTGGCAAGGGTGGATCTTGTCTGCCTTTGCTTTTGGTTACTTTACTAGCCAGGTAAGAGTATATGTAAGGAAATTTGTGGTACTGATGCCTTTACTGGTGTTTACTTTGTTCATGCACAAATTGGGGCAATGGAACAAAATTATGTCACCTGTTGGATTTGTAATAAAGTGGAGAGCAGTTAGCAGAAATATAATAAGGTTTTGTGAAGAGGTTCCCTATAGAGGAAATTATAGTGAATTGAAAAAAGAACTTGGTCTTTTGTGCTGAACCATTGTAACTTGGTCTGCTTCTCAAAGTTCAAGACACTATTCATGTTTTCATTACTCTAGTTTACATTTTTCAGTTTATATCTTTTTATGCCTTTGATGATCTGTGGGCCCATAATTTCAGGAGTTTGTATTTTACTTTTGTATTTAGTTGCCAAGGTAAAAGATTAACTTATGTATTCCAGGGTGGTTTGCAGCAAGGTTCCATAAATGAACTTAATATAGAGTGTAGACAGAAACATTGAAATAATGTGATGAAGGAAATGGTGATTTATCTAATGTGTAATATGTATGAATAGGATGAAAAGTATTGTTGGACATTTGAGGCCTTCCTGAGCAGAAGGGGTAACAGACCAATTGTAAAATGAGGAAACATTCTTGTTTAAACTTCTATGAAATATTTTCTTTACTCACAAAAGGGTATAAGAAGACACTAGATGGGCCAGGCCAGTCAGGGAGTGTGGTACTGCTTAGTTGGCTGTAAATGTATGTCACTGTGTTTCAGATCATTGGAGCCAATGCTGTGAATACGTATGGTGGACGAAGAGTTTTATGTTGTGCTGTGTTACTGTGGTCACTGTCAACTGTCCTGACACCTCTAGCTGCTGTATCTCTACCTGCCCTTATTTGTGCAAGAGTTGTGCTAGGACTTGGAGAAGGACTTGGTAACTTGTTTTTTATGTTATGTTTATAGACTCTATCATTTGCATAATGCTTCATTCATGGCATATGTTCAAGGGATGTGTAGTGAATCACAAGTGGTTTGCACATAATCATTTATTGATTATGAAATGCATCAATTCTAAGATTCCATTATAATATGCAAGAGGGAGATTCCTTTAAATTACCAAAATGAAGTAAATAAAAGAGATAAGATATTATGATCTGGACACTTCACAGAAAACAGTCACAAACCTATTGGAAAGTGGGATGGATTAGTCATTAAAGTTTCTTGCTTAACATCAAACCCCTAACTATGAATACAATGTTAAGTAGCTTCTGTGTTAGAATCATAATGATCATCTTGGGGCTTTGTACCCTGATCACTGAGAATTGTTTTATTTTGAGGAACTTGTATCATTTCACTGCAGTTAATTTTTTCATAATGATTCTTATTTGATGCCTTTTTTCAGGTTTGCCAACAATCTTTCAGTTGTTTGCTCAACATGTTCCGGCTGAGGAGCGGAGTCGAGCCTTTGGATACATGGTTGCTGCTGGGTCGGTGGGCCAGACTTTTGCGTCACTGGTAAGTTCAGACCCAAGACTGATTTGGTGTCAAGATATGTATTTACTGATATATGCTTTAATACTTTGTTGTTTTATGTTGTACTTAGTTTATTTTTGATAATTATTTGTAACATAAGTAATAAGTAATCAGCTTCTCAGTTGCTGTTTTGATTATTTTTTTTTTCTTTCTCTCAGTTTGTGCCCCACATAGATTGGCACATTAGTTTTGAAGTATTTGGCTTCATGGGGATAATATGGGTCGTCTGCTGGCTTCTCACATACCATGACCCACCCATGTTGGCAGATGAGGAGGGGCAGCAGCTGTTGGAAAAGGTAATGCTCTCATCCTGTACTTGGCTGTGTAATTGTGTGATTCTGTTTAACAAGTTGTGAGATAACTTGTAAAAGGCACATTTATTTATATCAACACACATGACTTTCTTCATTTTGAGTTTGAGTTCAGGTCATTGATGTGATCAACCAGATATAATGTCTTTTGTAGTTGGCATTGCTAAGAGAATTAAACTTCGTTATTTTCATAACCTTGAGCCTGCTGACTGAACTTTAAAAGCTTAATCTAATTTTCAGAATGTATTGGTTTCATTGTTTTTCTGTGATCCATGGCAGAAATGCTTAATCTCCTTAACAAGCTGGATAAGAGCAGTTGATGATCTAGGTCATTCTAGGGAAATGAGTCAGTCTATCTAATATTTTTGCTGTTGTCAGGCTCCCAACTCTCATGGAAAAAAAAGGATCTGTTTGATCTTTCTCATCAAAGTATTGGATATCAAAATATTATCATTTCTTTTATAATGAGTAAGGCATTCTTCACCAGTGTTTTCATAGTTATGTTTTGATAATGCTTGTACAGTACAAGTGGTCCTCATTTGAAGATGGTTAGTTAGAATTTGTCCTCACTTCCCATACACACTGGAGGCCTGATGTGAATATATATTAAACTCTAAGAGAAGGAAACACACACACACACACACACACAGTTTCTTGGACTTCCCATGATTCTGAGGCCCCCCCTCCCTCTCTCTCTTTCACCTGTGTCTCTCCCTCCCCTTTTCTCTCCTCCCTTTCCCTCCTCATGTTAGTTGGTGATAAGTAATTCCTGTGTTTATGAACAACTCGGAGCTAGAAGGGCATGCAGCTGCCAAGAGAAGTAGTAGGACTTTAGGGAGTGGCTGTATTATTTTGGTCAGCTCTTTGACTTTATATAATTATTTTCTCATGAGGTAATCAAACTATTATTGCTTATTCAAGTCTTGGTTGTGTCATTATCTTCATCCAAATAAATGAATGACACTCTTATTTCCCTGTTATGTATTTTTATATATATATATATATATATATATATATATATATATATATATATATATATATATATATATATATATATATATATATATATATATATGCATTTTATTTTTTTATAAACACATATCTTTGGAATCACATTGTTATGTGATAGAGGTCTGTAAGTTAGTGGAAGAACTTCAAAAGTCCTAAAAATTTGAATACTTACCAAAGATGTACATATTTAACTATAGCTTGACAAGTGGCCATAATTTTATGTATATAAAGAGTGATCCTGACATATTCTTTGACTGTAAATGGAATATTTTGTATTTTCCATTTATTGAGTATAGAAGCATAATGAACAGTGAACAGAAGGAAGAACCAATGAGTAACATAATACAGACACTATTGGACACAAATGTTTTCACTAATGCCACAGATAAAAATAGAAAATAGATGTGTAAACTGTGATATAGTATAATTTGTTATTTGTATTTCACCATATGTTACTAATATCTTTTTAGGAGATGATGTGTGTAACTTGGAGTGAATGGATAAGCCATTGGTCTTTGTGGTCCATATACATTGCACATTTTGCCATGAACTGGAGCAACTACATCATAATGCAGTGGCTGCCTACATACTTGTCACGAACACTTGGGGCCAACAAGGAGAGTATGAGTCTCACTGCCGTGCCTTATATCATTAGTTCTCTTTGTGGTGTTGGTAAGTCAGATTGCATTTTTATACAGAATACTTATTACTTGTAGAACTTATGGATGATACCTGCTTGTATACCATTAGCACCCCTCAAGATGGGAACTCATGATGCATAGGAATACCTTGAATAATACTTCCACTATTGCAGGCTACAATGTTCAATGTTTCCTGTATGTTTGAGGTTTTTCCTTTGTGCATCAGTTGCCATGATGTGAGCTTACTTTCCAATAAGTTGATTTTCTCTTTGTGGATTTACTGCATCAAACTGAAGATTAAGTTGATTCTATGTCTTTTGACGTGACATGCATTATCAGTCTTCACTTTGAGAGGAACTAGCTGTGTGATCATTATTTTTCCAGGATTTATACAAATGAGATGTGTAACTAATCATTGAATCTTTATATGCAGTTATGCCATAGTTTTTGCAGATCATTACTGTCACTAAATGGTTGTTGTTAACAGCTTGGGGCCACATGGCAGACCAGTTGATAGCAGTGGGGTGGCCAGTGCTGAGAGTGCGTCGCCTCATGACCTTCTTTGGCCTCATGGGACCAGGACTTTGCCTTGCACTTTTCCCAGAAGTTTCAAATTTAGTAGTTGCAGTCTTGTAAGTAGCCAACTGGATTATTGTTTGCAGTAAAATTTTTACTCTGCATTAAAATGTCAGCTTTACTAAACATTAATGCTATTCCATTTTTATCCCTTGAATATTGAATAGCATGTCAGATTCTTGAACTTTCAAAATATATTGCTTATCTTTAATAACATTGAATGCGATATGATGATATGAACCTTTCCAGAGTGATATCCATGGCTATGGGTCTGTGTGCAGCTAACTCTGCTGGCCATTTGAGTAACCATGCTGACGTTGCCCCTAATCATGCGGGCATCACATTTGCCATATCAAATACAATTGTAAGTTAATTGTTAATTTCATTACATTTTATTCGTAAAGGGAGAAATTTAACTGAATTATTGATTTGGTTAATTTGGCGATTCTTTGTGAAATACAGTACATTATGATTATAAAAATGTAGATCCAAATTTGCAATTTTGAAGATAACATTAGAAAATAAAAGAGTTGATTGACATTGTATTTTACATTGGCAAGTTACTTTTACCAAATTGTGAAGTCTGGGTTTTGCTCCTTTGATAACCTTCATTTATCTCTTATGCAGTGAAAATTATGGATTCACATAGGGGCATTTGGCAAACATCATGTTGGAAATTTTACTCTATTGCTTTCAAGGAAGTGCAAAAGGAAGTCTAAATTTTAGCGATTCCCACAGATGGGAAACCATGGAAGATATACAGTATTATCTATAAAAAAAAGGCTTCAATAGAAAGCTGATGGAATTTTAACCCATGTTTTGAGAAATGGTCATATCATTTTTTCTGATTTGTTTTTTTCATTATCACAACAGTCAGAACCTTGCATATTAATTTTTTGGGCAACTGTCCAACACGCACATAATAGGAAATCATTATTTTAACACTGTTATTGGAAAAAAAATCACAAATGTCATTTTCTTGTAGGAACTATATTGTGTCAGACTCTGCACTTTAGTGGATCTTGGTGGAAAGCAAAGATATTAAGATACCACTTAGTATGTATATTTCTCCCTTAACTTGACACAAAATGATGACTACAGGGAGTCCTTGGCCTGCAACAATCTCAGCTTCCACCTTGTCATGGGTATTATATTGGCACTACTTATCTCTGCTGTTTTCTTTGTCTATTTATATTTATTTTTCATTTATTCTATGACCTCCATGTTATTTTTAACTGTACATAAGTTCTGTTTTTTAATTTTTTTTATAGACTATGATTGTACAGTAGTACAGGTCTAGCATGTGTGAGTGGCCACTGTAGGTGATTACCAAGACTACACCACAAATTGGTTTATGACATGTCATAGGAATGGAACCCCATTGCAACTCAAGGACTCCCTGTATTATTATCTCCTATATTTCCAAATAGTACTAATGTATGGCTGTGTTTTGCAGGCAACAATACCGGGCATCCTGTGTGGCCCACTGACGGCTGAACTGGTTGTTGCATCTCATGGCCGTTGGTTTCCAGTGTTCTTTTTGGCTGGAACTATTAATTTTACTGGTGCAATGATATATTACACGCAGAGCTCTGCAAGACCTATTCTATGACATGAACACAGGAGTAATGTATTTGTTTGTATGTATGTGTGTGTGTTTGTGTCACTCATTATTGAAATTTTCACCTTTAGGTGTAAGACAGTTCATGGTTTTAAACAAGACAGACTAAGGCAACCTTCACTCCTGTCAGTGTTCTGTTAGTGGTATTCCCTTATATACATACTTTCATGGCTTAGGAAAATTGTCATCCAGGTTTGTTGTAGACTTGTTTAGGTATCTATCAGTAATGAGGTATTAGTGATCAGTTGTTGGAATTAGCCTCTGTTGTGTGAATCTATATACATGTTTCTGAAACCTTATTAAGAATGGATCATTAAAGTACTGTTTTTAATCCTCTTTTTACAGTGACTTTAATATTTCTCTTTCAAGATCTTACATGAATATCATGTAGCTCAACTTTCTCCCCTTCCTCTCTCTCTCTCCCTCTCTTTGATGTGTTCCTGTGTTCTTTCTTACTTAAACAGATCTGTGATGAGACACATGAACTCTTTCAGTATTGTCAGCTCATCATTAAGCCTTAAGGTGTAAGGTGTACTGCAGTGCTTTACATGAATGACCTGTGTACCCTCTCAGAATCAGTCGGGTCATTCACAACCTTCAATTTTTTGTTTGACGAGATGTGTCATGTGCTGTTGCGCTGTACAAAAGACAGCAGCAACTGAAGAAACATTAAATGTGGATGTCTTCCCTTAATAGTGAGTGAAGTGAGGCATCCAGGAAGTGCAAAAGTGTACAAAATATCAACGGTATCCAAAACGGTGCAGGGATATACAAAATATAGTGAGTGTTCAACCAGATTCTAGGAAAATGTATTTACTAATATTGTATTTTTGTGGCCATGTATTGCTTTTGAGTATATAACAT
>CM035198.1:16765005-16820005 GCA_020233015.1 Callinectes sapidus | reverse complement strand
GAATGAATATGAAAACACGTCGCAGTACTGAAGGGGCAAAGAAAGATTTAATTTGGGACCCAACAAAAACCAAATCCACGCACTGGAGAATGGTCTGACTGGCGCCGTGGCGTGGGGAAGTGGGGAGGGTTTAAGAGACACGAGCTTCATTGGGTCAGCTGGATAGGCTCGGATGGGTTCTAGATACTTGTTCCGTGCGGGGGTTGGAGCGGCCGAAGAGCTCACGTCACTCTCCTCTCGCTGCAGCTGCCCCATCATGCCGCTGAACTTGCCTGCCTGCTCAATGCCCCAAGACCCGGTGGGCTCAGCGTGGATTACGTACCTGTTGGAGGACAACAGTCTCTCTCTCTCTCTCTCTCTCTCTCTCTCTCTCTCTCTCTCTCTCTCTCTCTCTCTCTGTGTGTGTGTGTGTGTGTGTGTGTGTGTGTGTGTGTGCTACTATAATTCAATCAAATGAATTTTTTGGCAATTATTATCTTTAGAATGTAATCATGATTTGCGATTTACATAATGGAGTTAGTTGCGTTGTTGTAAGAGGTGAATTGATGTCTTTGGTACTAGATACCTTCGTAGGATCATGTTATATATATATATATAATATATATATAGATATAATATATATATATATATATATATATATATATATATATATATTATATACCACTTGTATGACTTTGTGGTGTCAAATCAGCGATTGTTCCGTGAGACTGATTCGAGGCCAATTATCAGCATAGTCTGTCAACGCCAACCGTGGCTATATGGGGGGCATGTGGCACGCTACCCGGAAGCCGATCCTGCTTATCGGGTTGTCTACGAAAGGTATAACACAGCATGGAGGAGGCAAGAGGACGCTCACAGAACTCATGGCTGCGGCAAGTCGATGCCTCTTGCTGGTAGTTAGTATGGGAAGGGAGCCTGCATGGGGACTTGCGAGGCGTGAAGGCCGGGAGTGGCAACGCAGCTCCCGGCATATGCGCCCCTATGGCTAGACATGAATAAGGTTAAATCGGTCGGAATCAGACTCAGACTTTCACATTTGTTTCTTCGAACAACATTGGTTAGGAAGGAATCTGATGGAAGACTGTAAGTGGAGCTGAAAATGTGACAAAAGTGCCGTAAGCAGAATTCTCAGAATCAGTAACGAGGAAAGGTCAAGAAATAATGGATATAACTTTGATAAAGGCAGATTAGCCAAAAAAGAAGAGAATATGAAATAATCAGTTCTTAGATATAGTGATAGATAAGGAGGATAGACCCAGTAACCAAATTATCAGCACTGAGTCATTAGGGAGGCTTAACTGGAGATTAGATAAATTCACGGATGGAGATTAGTGAAAATGAGTAGCAATATGTTTCATGCAGGAACTACCGCTTGTAAGTCTGACAGCTTTTTGCACTTTCCTTGATTTCCTGATGTTTTATGTTTACACACCAATGTCTACTAACTGAAAGAAAAATATTGCATGCGTACGTAAAGTTTAATTTTGTGGAGAGCACGTTTAAGGTTCGCGCGTCCAAGGAGTCCCTCAAAGTAATAGTGGAGCCTGCTGGTGACTCACTGCCCGCGCTGAAGTCGATGAAGGGGAACCAGGAACACGCCACTATTCGCAGTGTGTGGCCTTCAAAGTCATGGAACGGCTCTGAGGAAAATAATAGGAAATGATTCAGTATATTAATTTATGTTTACTCTCTCTCTCTCTCTCTCTCTCTCTCTCTCTCTCTCTCTCTCTCTCTCTCTCTCTCTCTCTGTGTGTGTGTACTTGCCTATTTTTATTTGTCTCTCCACATGTGCCTGTGTAAGTCAGCCAGTAAGTGAGTATTTTTGTCTGTCTGTAGATCTGTCCGTCTAGTTGGCTCACTTGTTGAAATTGTTAGATGGTTTAATGTCTTCCTTTGATCATTCTTAACATTTGTTAGAATATTACCACTAACGCACAGAAAGATGAATCAATGCATGTTTGTCTTTAAGAATCAGAATAGTCGCTTCATCATAAGAACAGTTTGGACTTACTGGAAAAAGGCTCAAGAGTTTGTTGTCTCTGTAGCGCCGCTATGTTACCACGGAAGACCAGAGACACTCTGGGTTTGCCTGAGTCGCAGTACAGACAGCGGCTGTACAGGGAGACATGCTGGCTCCCCAGTGATGTGCCATCTGTCTCACACACAAGGTATTCAAAAGGAAAAACAAAGAAGAAAAAGAGTTTCAAGCTATGGGTACTTGGAAAACATTTTATATATATATATATATATATATATATATATATATATATATATATATATATATATATATATATATATATATATATATATATATATATATATATATATATACCTGGCCACTGCCATAGAATTTGAAACCACTGAACCTTGGTCTGATGTCATGTTGTTGTGTGACTCGTCTGGAAGAGCCAGGTAAAAGATGCGGACGGTGTTGCGGAAAACTGGATGAAGGAGAACAGCCTCCACACTGATATTCTTGCCCACCACCCAAACCCACATCTCCGGCAGGTTCGACACTCCTGCCTGCTCAAGCAATCTGTTTGGATAATAGTCAGTGTGCGATATGAAATAGAACCTGCTCAGGATGAGTGAGGCTTGACGCTTGCTCTTAACTGAGGGCTGGTGTCACCTTACCTAAGAACTAGACCTGTGGCGTCGTCGTTGCCTAAGTAGAGGATAAGTGCTCGACATGTAGTGCTGTAGTCGCCTTGTAACGCCTGGGAAAGTTCATCAGACGACGCTGAATCATCCATCGCCACACTGTTAGTCAAGATCTGCCTGATACATAGAATGAAACCAGTAGATAATAAGGTAAGAATGAAAAGAAATTACAAATGTGTGTCAGCCTATGCAATAAAATATTTGTAAACTCAGTACCATTTGGCAGTATAGGTAATGATATCTGACCGTTTCCAGCCTTTGAAGTCCCTTGCTCGTACCATTCCATGTAAATCTGTCCTGCTTGTTAATCTCTTTCTGTGCATTCATTGATTTTTGGAGTTTATTTTCATACATGAATCTGTATTTTGCATAGTTTAACTTTCTCTCTTACCACAGATGCTCTCTCTCTCTCTCTCTCTCTCTCTCTCTCTCTCTCTCTCTCTCTCTCTCTCTCTCTCTCAGAAAGCTCAGATAACCCCCACTTCCACAACTCAACGACTAAATAGGGGTATATGTTACTAAAATACAAAGATAGGAAGACCAAATCAGATTAGCTTACCTTCTAACAGTTGAGATTATGGGTGAGCTGGATTGAGTGCCCAGGAAGATGATAGAGCAAAGAGGAACGTGTGTTTTTATCATTTGGCTGATTGCACCTCCCACCTGCTCGGCGTCCAAGACTTCCTCACCCTCTCTGAGCGTGGAAGCCTCCGGAACCACAGCCGTCACAGTGATTAGGTGAAGTAGGAGCATTCTGGGAGTGCATAGAGTCGCCAGGTGAATTACTGAGGAATGTATTGTGTACTTGTGATATTCATTACTATCAACGTCATCTCCATCTTTAGTTTTGTGACCATTTATCATTCCCGTCTTAATTGGTGCGGGAAGGGATAAGAAAAATGAGCAGAGACGAATCAGGCCGTCATAGAAGCTGTACGGGCTAGAAATGAGATGTGAAGTTTACAGTTTAGATTACAAGTAAAGGACAGACTGGGGATATTCAGCCTGAAAGAGAGGGAACATTTGAGATTTATTGAAGAGAGGATAGTTGTATGGAGTAAGGTTGTGTCGAGTTGATAGATGGAGAAATTGGGTGTGAGGCATTAAACAGTACTAAGTTTGTTCTGGCACACACACACACACACACACACACACACACACACACACACACACACCTGTTCTTGTGGTTCCTATGGTGTTAGTTTCAGGCAGCAGTTTCCCTCTTGGTCACGCTGATGCCCCGCCACTATTACAACCCGTCTGCTCGTCTCCGTGCCAGCTGGTCTATTATGCTATTGGTGGCAACGCTGAGGTGGGAGTGCGACAGCTTGGGTTGATCGGATGATGTGCGTAGAATAGCTGGGTTTTTGTAGCTTTGAAAATGATCCGCCGAGTCGTACAAATATTTTGGCAGTGCATTATAGAGTGGCACTGTTATGGAGAAGGCGTTTTCTTTGAGCGTTTTTTATTCTTGTATTTGTGTTTGTATTTACACACACACACACACACACACACACACACAGATGGATGGAGAACGTTTTTCCTTAAAATTTGTATTTTCGGGGTTTTGAGATTACTTTTTTATTTGATTTGATTTTCTCTTCTCATGTTAGGGAACACAGGACGCCTGAGAAGTGGAACCAGTTTGGTTTATTGGTCCCACACCTATAGTGAAGCACAACACCTGTCATCTGCACCTACACTGTGTTGTGTCGCGGATTCTCCTGTTGACTCTTTAAACACTCCTTCCTGCGATGCAAACATTTTCTTTTCACTCGTTGTTGTATTCCCTGTAGTTCAGGGAAAGACGAATATAGTTATCGCGCTTTTATAAAGCATCACGATTTTCACTGAGAGCCAAAGCTAGGCGGAATAACGAATATATATATATATATATATATATATATATATATATATATATATAGATATATATATATAGATATATAGATAGATATATATATATATATATATATATATATATATATATATATGATCAATAAATGGCAATACATTCATCGTCTCAAGCAATGATGATATAGATATTTCAGGTAAAACTGAAAAAAAGTATTTTCATCTTTATCTTATAAAACTTAGATCTTGGAGGAAAACTTCAGATTCCATGTTTATCCTGTCCCTTCACTAATGAAAAGTACTGTTTTGAATAGAATTACTACACTTGACTTTGAAAATAAAATAAATTCAACATACTCAGGCTCCAAATACTAAAATTATTGATTGTCACTAATTTGGAACCATAATTATCGACGGGGTGAGGAATCGGTAACGCAGGAAAAACGTTTATCATGTAACCGATAACCTGAAATCGTTATCGCGATAAATTGTCTCGTGATCTCAAACCACATCTCCATGGACACACTCGTGACTTCTCACATACCATATGACCCATTTTCTTATTACCTAATCAATGAAAACTTTTGTAACATTAGCGAGGCAATGAAATACAACCAGCAGGAAACTGGAGTGTACGGGAACTGAGTGACAGTCCTGTATTTTTTCTGTATGTATTATCAGGTCTCCTGTGTATCTATGTTGTCATGCTGAGTCTCCATTTATAAATATGTAGAGAGAACGTCACAGTAGGAGTAATAAGCAGTGTTAAGATTCAAGCTTTATAAAATTATATCAAAATGAATAAATAGGTAAATGGAAATGAATGGGTTTTCAAATGGTAGTTGAATGGAATATTCTCAGTAATAAGGTCTAGCTAATTTTGAGTTATTATGGAGCTTCAAATGAAAATTAGATAAAGTTAAGTATGAGAATGATTACTGGGAGTATAGGAAAGTTTTTTTATTTTTTTATTTTTTATTTTGGTACAGGGATTAGCCAAGTGTAAGGCTGAAGGTTTCTTGCAGTTTCAATTATTTTTCCTTTTCTTTTTATTATGTGTTATTGTGTTTATTGTATCACGTAATTTCTTTTCCGTACTTCCTTATCTGTACTCACTGTTCCTCCTGGCAAACAGTATCAAACGTCTCTAGTAACCCGTACAAGTCATATCACATCAGGAATGACCACATTGTCAGCTGCAAACTAATCTTTAATTTGTTGTTGCCAAGTAGAGACAACCCTGCTCCAGCATTAATAAGCCTTGCTTCCGCTCCCTTCACACTTCCATTCATAAATAATCTAAGCTGCTAAACTGATATTACATGTCATTGTCGATTGTGAGGTTTTTGTCATTGAGCCTTTCCATTGGAGACATGTTTTTCTATATTTGTAAAATCATGTACCAATTTATCTTCTTATTCTATACTACATCATGAACGAATATATATATATATATATATATATATATATATATATATATATATATATATATATATATATATATAGATATAGATATATAGATATATATATATATATATATATATATATATAAGATAAACAAGAGTGATTCCTGGTCATCTATCTATCTCTGCATATCAATCTTCATTGTGTTCCAAATAACAGGTGGCACCGTAGTATTTCACGACCCTCATACAAATTTAATTTCTTGCTTTCTGAATCTCTGTACTCTGAAGCACCACCTTTACACCACAAGTGAGAGTTTCTAAAATGCAACCAAAAGTTTACCTTCTTTTCAAACTTGCCATTGATATCGAATGTTTTCTTATCACACTTCAGGCATTCATGTGAACGTGACGGCCACTCTTTGCTAGGAAACTGTCCTCCTCAAGTCTCCACACAAATCGACTTTTTTTGCCAAGCGGCGTCTATGACCCATCACAGAGCATTCCTTTCCTCTCCCCTGCTGGTGGGAGAGGTGATGACCAGTGAGAAAGCGTGCCACCTGAAGGATGACGAGGATTAGCAAAGCTTTGGAGGAATATAACTCCCCGTTCATCGCCCAGGGAAGGACCTCTGGGTGACGCAAGTAAGGCAAAAGCAAATAGTACCCCAATGCATTCAGGTGTTACATATATCTGTCGTTCTTTTTATTACACAATATTCGTTTTTCTGACCCTACCCAAATACTTAAATAGAGGGTAAAGGGGGAAGAAAATGGAGGTGAAAAAGAGAGGTATATAGAGGGGAATCTAAGTCTGTACAAAAATAAAGAAAAAAGTAAATGAATAAATAAATAAGAAATGTGGGTGAAAAATGTGAACATCCAGAGGGAAGCAGTAGTAGTAGTAGTAGTAGTAGTAGTAGTAGTAGTAGTAGTATTCTCTCTCTCTCTCTCTCTCTCTCTCTCTCTCTCTCTCTCTCTCTCTCTCTCTCTCTCTCTCTCTCTCTCTCTCTCTCTCTCTCTCTCCACAGTTTCCAAGGGTGTTTTTTTTTTGTGGTTCTAGCCTTCTATGGACATTACTAACAGTTGAAACACGCTTTTGAAAGGTTTTAGGTGGTCTCATATTGGATTTCAAGGGTTCATCTTTTTCCTCTCTCTGTATTTTCATAAACATTGTAAATAATTATAATGTACATGTATTCTCTTTTTGTTATTATTTCTTGTTTTCTTGCATGTTGCGTCACTCCTGCTCTTATTAAGGCTTGATGCTGCAACGAAGGATAATTCTGGAATATTGTGCAACAAATTGTCTTGGAAACATCTAAAGTTCCACTGTGCCATTATTCCTTCACAAAATATGCTCTTATGTAGCTGTTATTGTTGTTGTTTGTAGTGGTAGTGGTAGTAGTTATTTAGAGTAGTCGTTGTAGTAATAGGAGTAGCAGCAGCGGAAGTATCTAGTTGCATAAGTAGTATTCTGTAGTAAGGTAGCACAGTCAATTTAAATGCACCATCCTTTCAATCACTTAACATGTATTTATATCTGTCAGTCATCCCTCCAATAATGATGACCACATGTATGAGAGATGTAAAACCCAGTAGCCTTTGGCCTTTGCTTTATAGACGGGATGTCGTGAGGGTAGTGGTGGTGGTGGTGGTGGTGTGTGGCAGCTGTAACATGTAAACAGTGCGTCACGAGGCTCAGCTCTTGGCTCTCATCCTCGTCATTGTCACTGTATTTCCACTATTTCCTGTGAGTGTTGGAGCTAAATAGTAGTCTACAGATCGCTTGTGGCGGCACTGCTCGGCCTCTGTGGTGTGGGAAGTCAATATTTAGAGGTGATTTCATTTATTGGAAGTGAAATGTAGTTTTTATCCTGGTGTGTTGTGAGTGGGTGTAACTTCATTGTTGTGTTCAGTCAACTCAATGTGTCAGTCCGAGTCATTTGGATGGAGAGGGCAGGGCTTGTGGGTTAGTGCAGGATGGAGTGTGTATTATGGAAAATTACAGTTTAAAAGAAAGATAAAGTAGAAATTTTGGTAATTATTTATAATACGTCCACTTTCGCCCCACCCCCTCCCACCACACACCATTAATTTTAATATTACGAATTCTTCTAAAATAACTTATCCTTGTTGGGGTAGCCGCTCTCCCCCCCCCCCTCCTCGACACTACCTTGACATTAACTTAACCCAGCATAAACCTAACTTAACCTTATGAAACAACAACAAAAACAAAAATAATAGATAAAAGAAAGAAAAAACACCGCTGGACTAGAAGAATCTCAAATAAATATGTCACACTCGTGATTGCTATTACCAACATAATACACACTTGACACACAATTCCTCTTTATTAATGATATGTGAGCTCTGCATTTATATCCAAGGTGGCTGTATTGAAAAGATTTACCAAAGTTTTATATTCAAGCACCCGATTATGAACTGAAGCTCCTTCGTGAGTATTCATTAAATTTCTTCCTCTCAGCCCTCTCTCTCTCTCTCTCTCTCTCTCTCTCTCTCTCTCTCTCTCTCTCTCTCTCTCTCTCTCTCTCTCTCTCATATTCCCAAAGATTTTAGACATCAGAAAGGATTAATGTCTTGAAGCCCCCCTCTTAAATGAAGTGAAATCATAGAAAGTTGGAAATACAAAAGCAGGTTCCAGAGTTGACCAGAGAAAAATATGAATGATTGAGAGCACTGGCTAACTCTTACATTACAGAGGGGGAGAGAAAAGGGGTGAGAGAAGGTAGAAGGCCTCGTGTCGCCAGGCCTTGGGAGGAGGGGAGGGGAGGCATGCAGTTAAACCAAAGACACAAATATGAAATGTATAAAGTCTTACAGGATTAATATAAATAATGTCACTGTAATGTTAGTAAGGAGAAGGATGTGACTCATTATCATTGTCTCTGCTGTTTGTTAACTTTCTTCATTATCTCCCTCCCCATCCTGATATGCATCATTAGATTGTTTCCTGTGGCAGCGTATGTTTTTTCTTTTACATCAATTGTTGACCAACTGCAACCCCCCCCCCCCCCTGCAATTCTCTCTCTCTCTCTCTCTCTCTCTCTCTCTCTCTCTCTCTCTCTCTCTCTCTCTCTCTCGCATAAAGTCCATTGAACTGAGAGACATCAGGAAATACAATTGATCTTCATTTTGGTAGAAAAGGGTACTTGAATTTGTCATGTAAATCAAAGTTTTTAAAAGATTTCAAGTTGTGGTGAGAACTTGGATTGCAGCAAGGTGATATGTATGAATGTACAATGTGATGGACTATACAACTTTCTATTTTTTATCATGAAAATTCCCTGTCAAAGAGATAATGAGATTTTATTTTTCTCCTTTTATGATTTCATTGACTTGTACATATAAAGCATCAGCCATTGGATGTTTGTACTCAAGCTATGGTTTGTATCCAAGTATTTATATGTGGTAAGCATTGTTTGATTATATTACAGTATAGTTATATGTATTTTGTAAGGAATTGTTTGGAATCTCATTTGAATTAAACTTTGATTTGTAAATTGTCATGGCAGAATTACTATAATAATTATTTGTAGAGGGTGCATTGTTGAATGTATTGTATGTATGTAGTTGTATGTATGGGATAATTTGGTATCTAAGAATTTCTTCAGAAACTATAGCTGGGAATATTGTATTGTCAAAGTAGCCTTGTGACTAAGGATGGGTTTTTTCTTGATTTTATTTATATATACTGGAGTGTGTACATATTAACCTTTAGGGATCACTTAGTCTTGTAAAAATAATATCCCCATCTTTACATATCCAAACCCCAGACTGTCCTTAGTAGAAGAATAGTGTCAAAAGATGCATTGCTGAATGTTTTGATCTTTTCCTTCCAGAGCATAAGGGATTATGAGTCCTTAGAAATATCCCCTCTTGTCACATTTGCTCCCCCACACTGAGCAGCCACCATGCCCAACGAGCAGACTCCGCTCTTGATGCGCCATCCCTCAGGTAGCCTGGCTGCTGTCTTAAAGGACTGCACCCATTCCCAGCAAACTTATGATCAATGTTCACTGAATGCCTCCCCCTGCACCTTGTAGCACTAGTTGGGATATGTGTAGTGTGTAGTGCTAACATTAGTGGGTTAATGTCTTCTGTGTCGCTGATTCTGACTAACAGTAATAATGGAATAAGTGGTTTGTTTATTTCTTACTACATATTTTCTTGTGTATTGTAGCACTTGCTTTTTATGAGGGCACTGCATGTGGGATTGTAACTATAGTTGTCTGGTTCCTAGGTCTGTATTCCGAAATGCTTTGCTCTCTCACCATGATTATTTTTCAAAGCCACAGAGATGATTGGCTGGGATTTCAAGAGTGTTTCTCCAGTTGATAATGTAGAAATCTTGTCACTCTACCCCTAGCCCTGTTAAAAAAAATACTTTAAAACTGACGTTATGAATAAAGCCTTTTTGAGATAATGGAGGTGAAGCAAAACTGATTGAGAGTACGGGCCTTTGATTCACATGTACATACTTGGCAATCTGTGTATAATAATGCATGTATGGATGATTACCAGGTGGTACATACATACTTGTATATCTGTTTTCTTTTCAGTAGAAGATGGTTTTAGGGAGTTTTCAAGAATATTTGTTGTTTTGTTACCTGTTTATTATCTAAATGTTTTTAATAGAGTTACCAATTTCTAACAAGAAAGATTGAATGACATCTGATGGAAAGAAAAGAACGATATACACCATTGCATTATTTATTTCTATTTATGACTGCATGTTTAGCATATTATTAACCTTGTACAATAGCAACCCTTCAGTTAGCACAGTAGCTGCCCGTTATGTAATATGTAGATGAATACACATGTGAATATACAGAGCTATGTAGTTTGCATAATGGGTAGATGGGTGGATGAGTAAGTGAATGTATATGGATGTCTACTGTGTAATGTATATGATTTTCACACATTGTATCCCTAAATTTTTGTCTTGTGGAAATTTTGATACATAGCGATTCAGTTGTATATATTGGACCATTTAGTTGATTAATTAAATGAATTCACTCAAGTTGGAGGAGCCATTGGGCCAAGCATACATAGTGGGTCTGTACATGGAAACAGCTGACTGGGTGTCTTGGATGTCTGGTGCATGAATCCATTTCCCTTCACCAGAGTTCAGGCAGCGGTAAGTTTCATATGGCCGTGCTTTGTCAATTTCAACAGCTTTGTTAATTGTTCATTGGCTTCCCGCACAGCCATGGATGCGAGGGAGGGGCGGCGGCAGACGGTGGCCACAGTGGTCATCCTGGTGGTGCTCACACTGGAACGCCTTGCCTATTATGCTCTCGCCACAAACTTCTTCCTTTTTCTCAATAAGGTGGGTTCATATCTCTTCTTTTGGTAGTTGTGTGTGTGTGTGTGTGTGTGTTGAAATCCTGCAGTTCTACTTGGCCACATTATGTATTTTCTTGCTAAGTACTAGTCATTGTGTATCATATTTTAAAACTATACATGTATTCCTTGTCTTTTCCCTTGTATTTGTGTTGAAGTATATTACTAATTGAAGTGCCATGTTGCTTGACAGGGCCCTTGGGATGGACCCCAGGCTTGGGATTCCCTTGAAGCCATGAATGCAGTATTTGTGCTTGCTGGTGTGTCTTACATCTCAGCACTTCTTGGAGGGTACGTAGAAAGACTAACCACTGTTGGGTGGCCTGTGATGTATGTGATGAAATGAGAGAAGGAGTCTGAGTCTGAGAAGTGAAATAGAGTTTATGTATTTCCCATGTTAAAGCTTTGATTGTCAGTTAACATGACTTGGTACTTTGAGAATTTTGATGATACCAGTTAGCTAATTAATTTATTTTTTTCAGATTTCATTGAATAATCAGCTTTAACAAATACTGTTGGGTTGGACTTCATTTTTCATAGTATTTGTTCACCAGGGCACCTGTGTATTGTAATATATGTATTTAAGGATGACCTATTCTAGGCTCATATACAGCACATACTAGATTCATGCCCAATACAACTCTCAGTAAAGATGTACAAGAAAACAGCATTTTGATCATGCTCTTTATATGAAAGGAAATATTATATTCAATACTTTCATAATGTTTCAGGTATAATCAATGTTGTCATGAAGTTATTTTCTCACAGCAGATATTTTTAGAAGTTACCAGTTTGGGGAGGACTTCCAGTTGCAAATGTCCTTCACTACATGTCAGGGGCAGCCTTGGAATTGATGATTGTTTGTTATAGATACTGATGGTTATAAGAGTTACCTGTTGGCACTTTAGTGTATTCACAAGGATCATTAATGTGGATCATTGTGAAAGGTCATTATTCTGATTGCTGGAATGAGCTAACTTTGCCTTTGGTTTCTTTCTCTCCACAGGTACATTTCTGATGCATGCCTGGGCAGGTTCAAAACCATGGTGTGTGGGTTCCTGCTGTACATTACAGGCTATGTGTTGCTTACCCTCATGGCTGTGGACAAGCTGCCACGCTTCCTCTGTCCTGCGTCTCATGAGCCAGGTAGGTCTTCAGTAATGTTGAGGTCCTCTTACCCTTGTTGCTGTAGCTCAACATAGATGCTTTCCTCTGCTTATGCACATGATACACCAAAGTATCTTCTAATATTTTCCCTATTTCCTTGTGTTTTTCCTCCATTGTGCAACCTGTCAGACATAATGATACCCCTTTGTGCACTGTAAATGGTCGCTTTCTACTTATACATCTCAGAAACTAAGATTGTACCAGAAATGTAAAAGCTTCATGTACCATAAGAGAACTTAAAAAATAGGCTTGTTGTGATGTGCGTTATGTGGTTTACTCTCCACTGAGGTAACATTCATGAGACTGGAATCTCCCTGCTTTTTTTTTATGTTTCAACATTATTCAAGTCTATATAAATAGTACTTCATTGCTCCACCCCAGGGATGATTCCTGTGATATGGACCAATGAAAATAAAGACTGAACATATAAAAGGGAGGAGATTTAAGTCTGATTAATGATTACAGTGAAAACTTGACATTTTTAAGCAGCAGGGTCACATTGATAACATATGTAGCATTGAAGGAATTACATGTAAAAGACAGCTATTCTGATGTACTTATACTGTTGGGCCGAGGGATTCCCAGATGCATGGGTTTGTATCCTGGCCATGGTTTGATGGAAGGAAGGGCTTCCACTAAGGGTAACAGTTCCCAAATGGGTGACCTTTCAGACAGGATGTCTCTTTTAATTTGTAAATTGCTGTAAAAAAGCCCACAATGTAAATAAGATAGAACTATGAGAGTGAAGAAAACTAAGTACTTAGAAGAAAAAGCAAGGAATTAATAACATGACCATACAAGTGTTGAGGTTTTCTTAATGTGATTCCTTTTGAGTGTATCATAATATTACTTATTAATTTATTCATAGGTCACATATAAACTCACTTTAACACTGGTTTCCTCCTACACTTGCAGGTGGAGCTGATGATGCAAACAATGCTCCCTGTAAAGCTGCAGTGTACATCTCTGTTACCATTGTTGGCTTGGGAGTGGGCACAGTTAAGAGTAATATTGCTCCTTTTGGGGCTGAGCAGGTCAGTGTGTGGTATTAACTCTATATATCTCAGTCTTGTGTCTTTCTGTCTCTTTAACCCCTTCTGTACTGGGACACCTTTTCACCTTGAGCTTTTTTTGGTGTGCTTAAACTCTTTTATTGACATTAGGAAAGGTGTATGGTGGTCAGAAGATTAATGGCCAGAGTCTTCACTGTTTTAATCTCCATGAGATTCTGAAGCTGTATAAAATCTCCCAATAGTAAATGCAATGAATATGAAAATGCATCACTGTACTGAAGGGGTTAAGCTATGAGTTTTTATTTGCCATTTTATTGCAATACATTTTGAAATTTTCTGTCGTTGCACTGTGCAGTCTTTTTGCTTCCCCATCTGCTGAAATCAAACTACGTACCTCAGTATTTGTAAGATTGAAAGTAATAAATTAATGAAGTGGAGAAATAGAAGTATGTTTTAGTGTGTGTGTTAGTTAAGTGAATTTGATGGAAAAAATGTCATGGATGATTCTTGTCTTGGGATTGTCTCCACCCTTGTCATGAAGATGCTTGAGATGTTATTGTTTACTCACTTATTTCCCTTTACAGTTGAACACAGCCAATCCACAAAGGACCCGGAGCTTCTTTAATTGGTTTTACTGGTGCATCAACCTGGGCAGCTTGGTGGGGGTGTGTGTCATCACCTACATTCAGCAGGACTGTCCCGGTGTTTGCGTCAATGGTTTCTTCTGTGGTTATCTCATTGCCTCAGGTATGTAGATTGTCTTGTGGGTGCCTTGGAGAAGGGCTGGGGAGAGATGGGAAGAACTAGATCAAAGTAACACATAATGCTTTAAACCTTTTGCCTTTGTTTCTTCCTTGTCTTAAGTTGTTGTGGCTGCTGCAATGCAAAGGTGCACACAATCTAATGAGAGGCTGCTGAAGTGACTGCAACAATGTTTCCAAATTAATTGCTGCAGGGGACATCAAGCCATATTGTAATTTTGTACAATGTGCAGGGGAAAATATCTGATTTCAAACCAACATCTCAAAATAAATTGCTATAACACTGCATTACAAAAATCACATAAAAAACAAATGAGGTGTCGCACTAGTATGACAGTGCTGGCATATTGCAAAAACATAGACACATACTCAAGCATGTAATATGTGTCACAATGGTGCATCTGCCACATGCCAGTGCACTGTCGCATCATGTAGGTGTAGGTGTGTGTGTGTGTGTGTGTCTGTGTGTGTGTGTGTGTGTGTGTGTGTGTGTGTGTGTGTGTGTGTGTGCCTGCCTTTGTCCAGTTTTAATATCTAAACATGATTATATCCAGATATGACTCCAGTTATTGAACATCTGGATATTGGAAGGTTTGTTGTATCCATGTTTTGTGTTGTTGCAGTGTGCCTGCTGGTGGCATTGGTGGTGTTTGTGGCAGTGATGCCTTGCTACCAGGTGGCTCAGCCAGAAGGCAGTGTACTTGGAAATATTGCCAGGATCTTTTGGGAAGCCCTTACAGCTCAGTTCAAACACTGGAGGTATCCCCAACCAGTCTCATCCATCAGGTAGGTGGAGATCAAGAGAGAAAATTTAGGAATGGAAGGGAAAGAGATCAGTGTTTCAAAAATGATTATTCTATTCATCCTATTTACTTGTAATCTTTCCAAAAATGTATATTTGTCTGTCAGAAAGCAGTGAGCATTGATGTTTGAGGATTTACTTTAAGTAAATACAGTCTGATGTTCATATTTAGAAATATGTGTGTGTTTCTGGAAGTGAAATAACTTGTGCTGGTTTTCAGGATTGCATTAGAAGTACTTTTGTTGCTTCTATACACATTCTATTTGTTACTGAGGAACGGTGTGGTTTTGTACTGTGTGGGCTATATATTTGAGAGAGAGAATAGTTTTGGCAAGGTGTGGAAGGTCACCTCTTCTTTTCAGTCCCCTGCGTCTGGAGCCAAGATTCCTGGACCGGGCCAAGATTCGCTATGGAGGCTCCTTCCATGAGTCGGCTGTTGATGACGTGCGGTCTTTGGGCCGCCTCTTGGCTGTGTTCATTGCCCTTATTCCTTACTGGCTCGTCTATTTCCAGGTATGAACAATCCCTTAGTTTGTATATCCTTCATTCAGAGAAGCAGCACTCATTTGCCTTTAATGTAATGCTTTTATTTTTAACACCACCAATGTTGAATATGCTAAGTGGCATATTTTGATAAAGAAAAAAAATGGTTATTAGTGAGAAAGCATTCAAGGGATACAAATGCCTCTTTTTTTATTTGGTATTGTAGAACAGCAAGTATATTATTAATGTTTTTTATACAGATGGGCAGCAAAAAAAATTTCTGTATTTGGGAAAAATAGGAAAATGTATAGTGAGGACAATAACTTCACTGACCATTGCTTCATAATGTTGTGACATCGCAGCTAAACATAATGGACAGAATACACCTCTTAGCTCAGTACTGTGTTAAAGTCTACTTACAGACCAAAAATTTGAGGGCAGCTAATCACAGCACCCAGAGGAAGACTTGTTGAATTACTGGTAACAGGGTGGTCTGCCTAACTGGATTACTATCATTAACTGGAAGCCCCAATTTAGCTGGTGTCTGCTTTGTAGCGTATGGATAGGCTGTATCTTGTACAAAAATAGTCAGCATGAGGGTAGGGGTGTCATAAAGTAATTGACACAAATCATGAAAGTGAGAGATGTGCTTGTGGATATACAGAGAGGTTTAAGCATTAGTATTCCACTGCTGATATTAATGCGTCTATCAGAGACTTGGATGTGCAATAATCTGCAACAATCAAAAGTGTGTGTGATATGTTGGTGAGTTATCTGAGAGAGACATGTGGATTGTTAAGACAGAAGGCTGAGATCAATGAAAGTGTATATAAGAGAAATTCTGTGCAAGTGGTGAATGAGTTGAGGTCATAGAAAAGTGGAAATACAGAAGTAGGCAGGGAGTTCCAGTTCACCAGAGAAAGGGATGAGTGATCAAGAGTACTGATTAATTCTTTCATTAGAGAGGAGGGGAGGGAGGCGTGTATTCAGTCTTCTGTGCCTTCTCTATTATATTATGCTTATGCTCTCCTTGCCTTTCAGATGGAGACCAGTTTCCAGGCCCAGGGGCTTCACATGCGATTCTCAGTCAATGGAGAAGACTCTGGCAACAATACTGGGATCGTTGATGATAACCTGGGAAAGAAGTTCAGTGTGAGTCATCTTTCATCAGTTACACATCTCTTGGTTTGCTTTTCAGTTTAACAATTAATTGCTTTTGCATTGTTGATTTAATGTGTGTGTGTGTGTGTGTGTGTGTGTGTGTGTGTTTGTATTTGTATTTATGTACTTGTATTATACAGGGATTGAGTGGGGCTCATAGTGTCTTGTCTCCATATCTTCATTTATCCAACATTTCTTTAAATTTATGTTTGTCGGTTGCTGTAACAATCTTTTCATTGATTCCATTCCAAATATCCACAGTTCTATGTGGAAAACTACTTCCACACAGTACAAGTTCTAATCTTTGTGTGTGTCTGCTCTATACAAGAAGAGTTTGAGGAAAAATGGGGTAATTTTGAGTTATGGCTAAAGATGTTATATATGGTAATATTGTTTCCTACAGGTTCCTGCTGCTTGGCTTACTCTGTTCAACCAACTCTTTCTGATTGGTGCCATACCTGTCCTAACCACATTCCTTTATCCAGTGCTAGACAGGGCTGGCATCAGACTCTCTATGCTCTTCAGAATAGGTGAGTTCTCTTGTCTTTACTCATTTTATTTTGACTTTTCCAAATGTTGAACTTCACTTTACTTCATCTATTACGTAATTTCTTTTTCATTTTCAGTTATTTTTAAAAATTTAATCTTATCATGCTCTTTAATGTATGTGTGTGTGTGTGTGTGTGTGTGT
This sequence comes from Callinectes sapidus, assembly GCA_020233015.1. NCBI lineage: Eukaryota > Metazoa > Arthropoda > Malacostraca > Decapoda > Portunidae > Callinectes > Callinectes sapidus. The sequence goes on along the minus strand of CM035198.1, from coordinate 16,802,646 downwards.
GTGTTAGTAACAAAGTTATTGTCTTGTGCAGGCATCGGAATGGTGTTCAGCATCCTAGCAGTGATGGTGGCTGGAGGGCTGGAGTCCTATCGTATCTTCCTCTGGAGAACCGAGTAAGTTAGAAAGAAATTGACAGCCAGTGTTAGTATAAGATCTTGAAATCATGTAGTCTTTAGGTAGTTTTAGTGGTTATTGTTGAACCATCTAAGTATAGAGGATCACAGTTAATGCTCTTACTTGTTTTGCATTTAGTTAGATGTCTCAAAGGGATGAGGATGCTGTTTAAAATACCTCAATTCCAATACTTTTTATATTATGCAGAAAGAAAAGTTAGAAAGGAGAGAAAGAGTGTGTGTTGGGAGTGTGGTCACTTCCCACCCACACAAACACATTATCTCTGTGGCAGCAATGAGTCTGACCTGAAAAAAAAAATGCATAGCATGGCCAGTAAGAAAGCAATGCTGTCTGTGTCACAGGGCAAGCTTATAAATGATAAATTGAATTTTACATGAAAAATTTGTGCAATGAGCAAGGTGGATGATAATGGTGTTCCACTGTATAAAGTATTGTACTTGTTGACTTGTTAATAGCATAAACCAGTCACAGATCAAATTAGATATATCATGATGAGGGAATGACAGATATCCAACTGGACGTGTCATCTACATGTTTAATTTCAAGGATACTGAAGGCGTTAGAAATTATCCTGTTAATTCTACTACAAGTTTACTCTTTCCCCACAGCAATTCATCCCACATAGAACAAATAGTGGGTAATGTCACCTATCATGCAGTGGACATCTCTATATTCTGGCAGGTGCCTCAGTATGTCTTGGTTGGGGCTGCTGAGCTTTTTGCCAGCATTGCAGGTGAGACATTAAGTAAACATGAGTCTTGATTGCAGGTGTAGCATATATTCACGTATCTCTATCCCTGTAAATAATCTTATCCTTAATTCTTGAGAGTGGTTACTTCATCAGAAAAGTGTGAACATCATTCCATGTGCTATTTATAGTCTTTAGAGACCACCAAGACCCCATAATATATTACAAAGTTACTCTTGCTGTAACATATCTTAGAATTCATTTGTTATTGAAGTCAGAAAATAGCATATAAAACGTATTTGATCTAATTCAATCTCATCTATTTTGAAAAGTTTTCTTTGGAATGCACAAGAGAGTAACCATCACCTAACACTTGGTTTGTTTCTGTCTTTATACTCTGCTGTTGCATACTGTAGCCCTCTCTCTTTTCCTCTGGATATTGCAATACTGTCTGTCTTTCCATTTTTTTTTTTAGTATCTTCCCCTCATCCACATTTTGATTTTTGTATATCCTTTAAGTCCTTGTGTATCTTAGCACATTAGTTCCTTAACCCAAACAAAATTAAGTTAGAAATTTGTCAGTAACAAGTGTTTGAGGTTTGCCAATAAATAAGCCAATACATACACAAGTTCTGCTACTTATGGATGGAAAAATGGGAAGTTATAGGAGGTAGGAAATGTGCTATCACGGCTGCAAATGATAATGATTTCTTTTCCACAGGTCTGGAGTTTGCCTATTCTGCAGCACCACGGACTTTCCAGGGGATGATAATGGGTCTGTTCTACACACTGGAGGGAGTTGGGTCACTATTGGGCACAGCATTACTCCACCTAGTGTCACCCTTCTGGCTTGCCAACACCACAGATTATGGCAATATCAATGATAACCACCTTGACTTCTATCTTTACTTTCTGGGAGTGCTACAGATTACCACATTCTTGGCTTACTGTGGATCCCTCTACATGCAGAGGTTCTCCCTGCGTCCCATAGCCATGCCTCACCATAGGTCTCGGAGACACAGGAGGGCTCCGAGACAAGGACTGTTACAGGAGGAGGATGAAGATGAAGAAGGAGAGGAAGACCAAGATGGGGATGAAGAGGATGAGGTTGAAGATGAAGGTGAAGAACAGCAGGGAAGGGAAAGGAGACCTGTTAGGGATAGTTATTACAGGTACCAACGTGTGTTGTGAGTCTTTATGTGACGTTCCTTTTCTCTCTTTTTATAAACATTGTAAATAAGTATAGTGTACTTTATAGTGTACTTGTATTGAATCTCTCTCTCTCTCTCTCTCTCTCTCTCTCTCTCTCTCTCTCTCTCTCTCTCTCTCTCTCTCTCTCTCTCTCTCTCTCTCTCTCTCAGCATCACTGCCATATCACTCATTATCCTTGAGTTTAGAATATGGATTCATAAGTCTAAGAATTAATACACCTTTTTTCTATCTTGGCATGACTGGTGCAATATAGCAATTTGTATGTATACATTTGTAGATTTACATTCCCTTTGGATAAAATTTAATGCAGAGTATGCAGGTTAATTTACAGGTATTATATGGTTGTTTCTATGGAAGTTGATATATTGTTCAGAGGAATACTTGGGATGTGAGTGTCCAGGTACATATTCAGTGTTCATATTTGTGAGTCATTTCAGTATGACTTTATAATTATATTCATAAAGTTATCTTGTGCATTTGTGAAGATGTCAAGTCACTGGACAAACAAAAGAGTGAGAGTTTGATGATGATCTATATGTACCAGAGAGACTTTTTCCTCAAAGGTATGTTGCTGAGATAAGTCAAAACCTTTAATCATCATAGGAATATGAATACAAGTTAAGGATTGCAGTTAATAGTGCTTATGTCAATCAATGTGACAATTTTTACAGAGAATGAGCCCTAAGTCTCTCTCTATTGTATTCATTTGAGCAACATTTGAGCATCCTCCCAAGGAGTGTGTAGCCATTTTGTGTCCTTTGTACCAATGGAACAGTAAAATTTGTAATATGATGTTAATGATAATCTACATTTTTTTTATATCAGGCTGTCAGAGTACTACATACCAATACTCATATTGTTTACACTTGCAGCCCTATTGATGTTGATAATGATAATTATGATGATTATTGTTATCATTATAATAAGAATAATGATAGTGATTTATATTATTTGTTGCTTGGCAAATATAGTGCACTTACAAACTTACACATTAGAAAAGTCTTGGCAGCTCAAAAAAAGTCTATTGAGACTGAATGTTTTGAAGTTCTCTCTTATGAACCATTGGTGACAGCAGACTGAGATTTGGCACAATAATGGCTGCCTTGCAGTCACAGAACCATGCTAGAAATGTATTTCTGAGTAAAATTTGCACTATTAAGATAACCAAAAAAGGAGTCCTCCATGTTTTAGTACGATAACCAAATAAGGAGTCCTCCGTGTTTTAGTTACTATCTGGAGTAAAAATGTGCAATTAATCTCCTAATTTGTTGAAATTATAGATGGTATGGTAATAGTTGATTAAAAGTTTCATGTGTAATATGAAGATACATAGAATGCTACACTTCATTGTTAGTATGCACTAGGAACATAATATGTGCAACAATTCCTATGTGGTGAGTTTTTTGTTCTCAATGTGAAAGCATTTAGAGTGCAATGTTTTCAGAATTTTTGTATTAGAAAATTATCATTGGATCAGTTCCTGGTATACTTTTATGTATGGATGGATAATAATTTATGCACACTCCATAATAGTGAAAAACATTGTCACTGATATTGATATCAGAATGAAACTTAAACTTAAGTACTATTGGAAATTAATCCTGATAAAATTTCAAGAACCGACATTTGGCTTTGTACTGTACTCTGCAAGTTTTAATTTATTACATAACCATGTAGAAAGTCAAGTTTCCCACACCAATTCAGAACTGAACTGAATTAAGATGATGTATATAAAGATTTTTTTTTTAAATATGTAATTTGGGAGAGAAACAGTACCACTGAAATATTGTTTCATATAGAGAAATCCTTTAGAATACTGATGGCAATATGTTGAAGAGGACTGTGATCATTGACCATAACATTATTTTATCCCATGTAGGATTGTGGGATAGCAAAATAATGAGGACTGGAATCTGGAGAGTAGCTTTCAAATGTAAAAATTTTTGCCAAATCCAAATGTTTGTAACAATTGTAAAAACGATGAATGAGAATCCCGTAAAAAAGAATGTAAAGTAAATGAAGTATGTATTGCTGGTGAGTTTAGTTTGACATGAGAATGGTGTGTAAGATGTTCTTTTACACATTCTAGTGTGTTGTATCTGCTGTGTCAAATGACATGGTAGGCATTCTCATTCTCCCAGGAAAAATAGGTTTGAACTTCAAATGAAACAATGTTCAGTGTGCCAAGACCTCCCAGTGCTATGAATCCCCACAAGAACACTTTACTGCTTATTGTCTCATTCTTATTAAGGTTAACCATGTAAATGTGTAAACATATTATTTGTAGATAACAATTAGTACAGAATAGAAGCATGACAATCTTTTTAAGTATGAAATATGCTATTCAAAATGTTTTATACAGCTCTGCCATGCAAAGGAATCTACATTCTGATTAACACGGACCTACTACATTGTGACATCATTATTTCACTAACCTATACTACTTATGCTTCTCATTACTATCATTATAATCACCATCATTCATCATCATCATCACTATAATCTGGAATTTTTCCTTCTGTAACCAATGATATGTTGCTCATACTTGTTTTTACTGAGACTCGAGATGAGCAAAACAAATATGTGTTTATGATTTAGAGCAGTCAGCACACTTTGCAATAAACTGCATGTCCTGGTAATTCCATGTCTTGACATTTCTATGCTTCCACCATCAAGACTATACCATTTGAACTCCCATACCCTATCTACTTGTTTGTTAACTAGTGAAAATGTTTATCACTAAGGTCAGCAGTGTGACATTTGGTGTGTATAATGGGAAAAATGCATATAATGATATCTATAACTTTCTTTATACGTACGTATTTGTGATACATTATATTATGCAATTATATTTCTGCGCGAGGATTAAATATAACATTTATAACAGTTGATTAAGCTCATTCTGTAAAAGTGCTTGAGTAGAGTCAAGTCTCTGTTAGTTGTACAGCTGCTCTGAGATTTATGGCCACCATTTTAACCTGTGTATTGTGCTCAGTTGAAGCTTGTACGGCTGTTAACTGAAGTACCACAGCAGTGTGCATTTGTGGTTGAATCATCAATATTTGATGTTAAGAAGGGATAGGGTCATATATGTTTTTAGTTGAATGTTAGGATTGTGATGTGCCTTAAAATTTATATGTAATAGCTTACCAATTCCATATTATTTTTAATTACAAGTTTATCATCAAAATTATAATTGACAATTCTTACTTTAATATAATTTCATGCATTTTTATAATATCAGACAGTGGCTGTGGTCTTAAAATAGAATTATTACATGTGTCTCTGCCAGATACAACTAGTTGATAAGCCTCAGATGAAATATTTTCCTTTGATGTTTTAAACAAATATCTTGTGCACTAGATTGGTGCAATGTGAACATTGTTATTGACAAAGCTTAGTAGTAACAAATGAGGAACTCTGTGCAGGAAGGACAGAATTGCCCATTTCCTAAAAATTGCCAGAAAATACATGCAAATTTTTGATACTTCAAATAAATATGTATTAAGTTTTCTAGATGTATAGGTAGATGCTTTTAGTGTCATTTTGAAGATCTGTAACAGTTGTTTGTTAAGAAAGTTAGCCACAGGGCCTTGGCAGCACCGTAGCTATCAGAACAGGATAATCTCTCCTTTTTGCATATACAAAGCTTTTACAATTGACTTACTTTGGCTTTGTGGTGAAAGGCAACATTTTCAAATAATAAGACTTAGACTTCATAAACACTGTGATAGGGCTGCATTATCCACTCCAACTGAAAATTGCAAAGTTGTGGCTAATGTTTATAAAGAAAGACCTCTTATTCTTTGTGCTGATGGATATTCTGTCCTTTCTGCATTGAGCTCTTCAGATACCCATTGCATTTTCAGTGTGGGAGATTATGCTGTGGAATGAATGAGAGAGAAAGAAAACTCAGCAGTCATCATTGATTGTATGAGCCTCACTTGTCTGTTCTTGGGATGTCACCATTGAATTTAGGTCATACAGCAGGGGATGGCCACATAATGATGGCTTTATGTTACATTACACTAACATTCCTTTGTTTTTTTTGGTGTATGTGTGTGTGCGTTTGCATGTGTGTGTATTCCCATCTTTCTTTTTTGTGTTAATATTGTTGGTTGGGCTGTACTACTGTTGATTTGTAAAGAATATATTTGTAAAGAAGATATTGAGTTAGTTATCCATTTCACTTAGTTGTGGATTTTTTTTTTTTTTTTTTTTTTTTCATGTCTGTAGTGCTTTTCTTATCATTTTAGTATTACCTTTCTTCCCGGTCTATGGCCCTTTAATTATAGCTTGATATTTCTCACAGTATTGTTTTATTTTACATAATTTATATTTGTTGGTTGTTTAGATGTCAAAACTTAGATTAGTATTCGGTTTTGGCAATCTCATCCTTATAATCAGGAGTCATAAGAAAAATAAAAAAAACATTGAGTAAGTGTGCATGTGTTTGTGTGAATGTCTGTATGTTGTGAGTGGAAAGTTGTTGAAGCAAACCAATAAAACAATGTATATAAGATTGTACAGTATGTTTATTTCTCATGATATGATAAGGATTTTACTAACATTTCATGCATTAAGAACAGTGATCTACATAATGGACTCCAATATTACATCTTTCAAGTGTCATAAATTAACTAGCACTGTGAAAGAACGAACATATGAGTTGTTAGAGTGTCCCCATGGGTGGTAAAGAGGTGGTGGGATACAGTGATATATTATGTGTCCATCAAGGTAGTTGAACAATCATGAAAAATGTGTGCCTCAAAAGTATGTGTATTACTTGACAGAAGGGCGGCACAGAACCCACTGAAACACGAGGTACAGAAAGAGAGTTCCCCCAGAGGACATGAGGCAGGGACCCACCACCACCAAGGGGGACTTGTACACATACACTTCCGTTACCTCAAATGTATCTGGATCTTTGCAGTCAACTGGAAAGGAAAAAGAAATTGTAGTATGTATTCAATAATTATATGTAATCCTTTTGATTGACTCTTACTATTACTGAAGCACAATAACTACAACAAAGCAGGAAATAATGGATAGGATTAACTAGACTATTTTGATCTGTTTTGAATCAAATTGCGGATTGAATTCCTCTCCCTTTCCTTAGCCTTGCCATAACTGGGTCCGCCTTCATAATGTAATCAATGAATTATTATTTTTTTTTTTTCATCTTCATTACTGGTAGACTATGGAACTCCTTAGATATATGCATTGAAACCCTTCAAAACCTACACTTTTTCTTCTCTATTACCATTTTTTACTTTCACGGGAGAGACATTTAGAGTGTCTTTTGCCCTTTGCTTTTACTCTCTCTCTCTCTCTCTCTCTCTCTCTCTCTCTCTCTCTCTCTCTCTCTCTCTCTCTCTCTCTCAGAAAATAATGGATAGATGGATTATCAAATAAATATATATAGCAATAGAAACTACTTAATATATATAACCCGTATAAAAATCCATATAGTGAGGACATGATTTCATTACTTAAGAAAAGTAAGACACCACGAGTCACGTCATACTGTGTATTTTCCCATTTTCTACGAGTGGTGGTGCGGTGGTGGTGATGGTCTGTTGTCACCTTTGCCCAACTGCTGAAGATTTCCTAGTGTTTATGAATATCGTATGTAACAGCTAACACACTTGCATTTGTGGGGCATCTTCTCTGTTCCATTGAAAACGCTAATTCAATCACAGCTGAGGGCGAGATAGTTATCGAGGCTTCAGTGGGTGATTCGGCCCAACTCCTAAAAGTGCCCTACCTCCCCTTCCCTCCCTTCTCCCAGTCCTTGACCACACCACTTTCCTAACAACCCCATCGTGTGGTTAACCATTAGAGCTGTTCCTTGGTAGCCAAGGAAATACTTCCCTATCGCAAATCTCTGGGTTCAGCTAGTTAGAAAAGCATCGTTTACGAAAGTGTTACCTGATATGCATTCACAATTCCATGCAGCTACTTAATACTTTTGCCTACTTCTATCTGTCTATCTGGTATTCTTTTGTACGAACATATTTATTTCATTATTAGACTGTATTATATTTCTAAAATGTTGTCTTTGTTCTTCAGAAAATGTGCATACGGCGAGTGATACCCAGCAACACACATACACACCAGGAGATACCAACCCGCCAGGAAGTGCAGCGACGGTGTCTGAACTGTTGCAAGATGATGGTTCAAATTTTGTTTCCCTGATTATAAGACAAGCACAATGAACTGACGACTGGTCCAAAGGCTAAAGGTTAGTATTTTCAACCGCTATGATCGACTATTTCTGATGTTGGTTATGATACTTATTACGGTTTATCAGGGATATTTCTTTGTAAATAAAGCGATAATTTGGCAAGAATTCTGCATCAACCAAATACTTGCTATATTATCATTAAGATTCTAGCCTTAGATGAGGTAAAGAGTGAAGTGTCGTGCCCTCGTTCAGGTTTGATGCTCTAATGTGGCGTGGATTAAAAGGCGACTCTTCTGATCACTATGGTAGTGTTCAGGAGGCAGCCCCTTTAAGGTCCCCAAGGCGAAGGTGTGCTATACGTGACCAACCACCCGTCGCTATCTTTTGAAGGAGTGAGTGTTGCCCATTTGCATGTGAAAGCTCTTTTAAACGTTACTTCCATCGGACCCAAGTCTTCCCACTTCCACATACTTTAGGTACCGTGACTTTACTTATGCTTATGTTGTAACGTTTGATCTATTTGCAGCTTTAACATATATAGTTGTTGTTGGTATCATCTTTATTATTATTATTATTATTATTATTATTATTATTATTATTATTATTATTATTATTATTGCCATCATTATTGACCGTTCTGCAGTTTAAAAACTATTTCTAAAAGTAGTGTGGCCTTATCCGAGTGTAAAATTGATATGTGGTTCGAATAAAGAAAACTGAAAGTAAAAATCACACACACACACACCGTTGAGGGAGTGGTAGCGGTAAGCGATGCCTGTGATGATGGCGCCGATCAAGTAGATGATGCAGGAGCACGTCATTGCCATACACAACGGGAAGAAGCGAGAGGGACACCAGCCTGTCTCTCGGATGATGTGCGGCCGATCGTTCACCTCATAGGAGCCAGAGTGTTTCCTTTCATGCATCTAGGGACGTGCATCACATGTTAGTTCCCTTTACTCATTATTACTATTATTATTATTATTATTATTATTATTATTATTATTATTATTATTATTATTATTATTATTAAGTAGACGCAACTCTAAGATAAAACTGAAGTAAACACACTCCCTGCCTGCTTCTGCTTTCCAACAACCCCATGACTTGGCTCTAATTTTAAGAGGGAGATTTCTAAACATTTGTCCATGTCTTTTGGCTAATTTTTTTTACCTTTCATGGGACTGGCAATTAATGAGCTTTTTATTTTGGTTATTTTTGTTGCCCTTGGCCGGTTTCCCCCTCTTACATAAAGAAATCTGGAACTGATGTAGACACGTGTTTGACTCATACGGGTATACACTTTTGATTTAGTGCCAAGTAACTCAGTTGGTGTAGGTGATGAAGTGCATGAAGCTAACTGACCGGCTTGTTTGTGAAAGATTAGCAATATATTGGTGAAGTTGCTGGTGTGTGGACAGAGTTATTTGGTGTAGACTTATCTGGTTCAGTATCTTTCCTTCCTGACAACTTACATAGTAGTGTATCTCTACACTTTACTTTCACATTTATTTATCTATCTGTCCTATCTATTCATTTATTTATTCATCATGTAAGATAACCACTGGCCAAGGGCAACTAAACTGCATTAAAAAAGAAAAAAAAAAAAAACAAATACCGAGGTGCCGATCCCTGAAAAAGGTCGTAAGTGGTAGTAAAACATCACAGGAAAACTGTCCTGAAACCTCCCTCTTGAAAATCATGTTTGGAAGATGGAAATACAGAAATAGGTAGGAAGTTCCGAAGTTTAGGGAGATGGACGGAATAAGGGTGAGAGGAAGAAGAAAATATTGTTCAGCGAGGCCGCGGGAGGAGGGGAGGCATGTAGTTAGCAAGATCAGAAGAGCAGTTGGCATAAAAATAGAAGATAGCAAGAGATGCAGCATTACGGGGATGAAAAGTGGCTGAAGAGTATTTGATGATGGAAAGGAGTTGGAAATATGTTTTTTATTCAGCCTTATCTAAAAAAAAAAAAAAAAAAAAAAAAAAAAACAGTACGAATGGAAATGTCTTCGTACATGTGAAATATACTCTATACATACATACACAGATAAGGGTCAGTACGGAGTAAGTAGCTGGGAGAGGTGAGAAAACTAAGGAAGATGATCGAGTGCGTCTAGCTTTATAGAGGCTATTCCAGAATGTGGTGAGATGTAAAATTTCCACATTATGTTATAAGTAAATATTATTAGACAGAGGATATTCGGTGTAGAAGAAGGGAATAGTTGATCGTCATTGAAGAAGAGGGAATAATTGTTTGTAAGGTTGTATTGAGTTGATAGATGAAAGAATTTATTTTCGAGTCCTCGATCAAAATTAAGTTTTTTTCTGCCCTCAATTAGTAATATTAGAGAGATCGGAAGTCAGGCATTCTGTGGCTTCTGTTTACTTCCTGAAGAGTTAAAAGTCTAGGAAAAGACGTGACAAAATGTAGGGTGGTATCATCAGAGTGGGAGTGGATAGGATAAGAAGTTTTGTTCAGAAGATCATTGATGAATAATGGAAAGAGAATGGGTAACAAGAGAGAACCCTGAGGAACAGCACTGTCAATGTATAAAGTAGAACAGTCTACTACAACAGTAATAAAAAGGCCAGAAACGAATCTTGAGATAAAGTTGTATATGTAGAGAAGAATAAAGGCCGGAGGAGAATAGTTCAAAAGTCAAGTTTTTTTTACCAGACTCTATCAAAAGCTATTGATTTGTTTAAAGAAACAACAAAAGGTTCACCAAAATCTCTGAAAGAGCAGTGGCTTTATGTTGAAATTGTACTCTTAATGGCCATGATACTGCCTAAACTTTTTTTCTTATAATCTCATGCTTCATTACGTTTCCTATTTAAACTATCACAAGAACACATTTTTTCTTTTTACTTTTGTGAAACGTATCCATCCAAAGGCGTTAATATAGATGAGAACAGTACCTTTGAAAGTGACCCTTTGCCGTAAGCTGCTGCTGAAACGGACGTCTCTTGAATAGTGGTGCTCCGTGAAAACCAGGCAGGATGTGACACAGATAGTCACTGCTTACTCCACCTCGATCTATTTGAACCCAAAACGTACATGCGTATGAATTTTCCAGGTAATGTTTAAAGATTTTTGCTCTAACGCACTTTTCATATGGACCTTTTTACCCCGATTTTTCTTCTACGGAGGATGCCATCTCTTGTATCCCTCCTTCTACTGCCGTAGGAAGAGGGGAAGGGCGTGATGGTGGAAAACACACGCTTGTGTGGGTTTATCTTCTAATCATCCGGCCGGTTGAAAATCCTGTCACCTCCACCGGCTTTGCTGCTCATCCCGCCGCCATCACCACCACACAAACCATACGAAACATAGATTTCATGTTTGCTATTAGCAGTGGTCACTCCCAATCAGTCTTTAAGTAAATACTGGTGACATTAATGCCGTAGCAGAATATCCATCACCACCACTAACAAGAACAACAACGATTACAACAACAACAACAACGACAACAACAACAACAACTACTACTACTACTACTACTACTACTACTACTACTACTACTACTACTACTACTACTACTACTACTACTACTAGTAGTAGTAGTACTGCTGCTGCTGCTGCTGCTGCTGCTGCTGCTGCTGCTGCTTCTGCTGCTTCTGCTGCTGCTGCTGCTGCTGCTGCTGCTTCTGCTGCTGCTGCTGCTGCTGCTGCTGCTGCTGCTGCTGCTGCTGAACACTAATTTTCTTTTGGTTGTGATAACTGTAGTAAATATGATTCCTTCAAGCATCAGATGTCATTACCATCGTGCATCTGTGTGGTATTCAAGTCAGAAAAAACTCACTACAAATCAAAAGAATCGAGCGCTCAACTCAGGCTAATGTTCTTGATCGCGGCTGGCCAGATGGCGATGGGATGCTCAAAACTTGATGGGATTCTGCTGACAGCGGATTATACATAGGCAGCTTCAGTTTGAGGTGATGCGCTCACACACACACACACACACACACACACACACACAGGATGTCATGTATAATGCAACGTGTGGTTGGTTGATAATGGCTGTGATAAACAATGCGTCACTGTTCCCCAGCTTGTGGTGAGTGCATGTGACCGCTGCATGGTATCGATAGCATCATGATGTTCTCTGTAGCTCGCAGTGTAAGGTGGCTTGGGCCTAGAAGGTAACAAGTGGATGATAGCGTGCTAGATGACGCTTGTGTGGCCCAAGACCTCATCAGGAAGGCAGACAATATTGCTGAAATAATTAAGGAGTGCCAGCAATTCACATTCATAATCTGAAAAGCCTAAATTTGAAATGTGAAATGTGGAGGGAAAGAAAACATGTCAGAATTTCTAAATACAAATACTTGACTTTTTCGGAGTAAGGCAAAGCTTCTTCAAGCAAAACTTGTGCTTTGAGCTTAACAGGCAAAGATGATACATTTCTCATCACCACCACCACCACCACCACCACCATCATGATCATCATCATCATCATCGCCGCGGCGGCGACGACGACGACGATAATGATGATGATAATAATAATAATAATAATAATAATAATAATAATAATAATAATAATAATAATAATAATAATAACAATAATGATGCTGATAATTATAATGACGATAATGATAATAATGATGATGATAATAATAATAATGATAACAATAATGGTGCTGATAATTATAACGATGATAATAATAACGATTATAATAACGATAATAATGATAATAATGATGATAATAATGATGATGAATAATGATAATAATGACGATAATAATATTGATGATAATAATGACAATAATGATGATAATAATAATGATGATAATAATGATAATTATAATGTTGATGATAATGTTAATAATTATGATAATGATGATGATAATGATAATGATAATGATAATAATAATGACGATAATGATAATAATGATGATAAGGATAATAATAATGATGATAATGATAATAGTAATAATGATGATAATAATAATGAAGATAATGATAATGATGTTAATGATGACAGTGATAATGATGATAATGATAATAATGATAATGATAATGATAATAATAATAATCATAAAAATAATAATGATAATAATAATAATAATGATGATGATGATAATAATAATATAATGATAATAATAATAATAATAATAATAATAATAATAATAATAATAATAATAATAATAATAATAATAATAATAATAATAATAATAATAATAATAATAATAATAATAATAATAATAATTATTATTATTATTATTATTATTATTATTATTATTATTATTAGAACGATAAAAATGATGATAATGTAAATGATGTTAGTAATAATGATGATAATGATAATAATGATAATAATAATAATGCTAATAATGCTTATAATGCTAATAATACTAATAATGATAATGATGATAATAAACAATGATAATGATAATAATGATAATGATAATAATAGTAATGATAATAATGATGATGATAATAGTAATGATAATAATAATAATGATAATAATGATAATGATAATAATAATGATAATAATGATAGTGATAATGATAATGATAAACAATAATAATAATGATAATGATAATGATTAGATATAATAGAGAATGATAATAATGATAATGATAATGATAATGATAAACAATGATGATAATGATAACGATAATAATAAACGATGATGATAATGATAATAACGTTAATAATCCATGATGATAGCGATAATAATGATAATAATGACAATAATGATCATAAACAATGATAATAATGAAAATGATAATGTAAATTATGATACCAAACCACTATTACTGCTACTACTTTTACTATGGTAGCAGCAACAGCAGCAGGAACAACAACAACAACAACAACAAAAACAACAACAACAACAACAACAACAAGAGCGATGGTAATGATGAGTGCAGCAGTGGAAGCCGGAGTAGCACCACCACCAACACAACAGTGATGGTCCGTAGGCTTACTACATAGAAACCTTCAGGCGACCTACACACAGATTTCACTTGCGACTTCGAATTTCAGCGCCGAGAACGCCTGCGCGCCTGTCGTGTCTCTGGTATTGATCTGGGAGGCCCTGACTCAGGCTAGCGGCGGCGGCGGCAGCAGCAGCATCCCCGCATCTTCCGCGCGGCGCTGCATTCCATAGCAACCCTAACTGATTGATGCCCCACCACCACTCGACACACACACGCTACTAACTCACTACTGCCGCTCATACCCCCAGCAGACCCTCATACCTCCATCCATTCCTTCTCACACCTCCATTGAATCTTTCCTTCCTTCTCAGCCTCCACTCTTGTGTCCCGGTTCTCATTTCCATAGTGCCACCGCGTTGCTTCCGTGCCATCGCGGTGCCCACAGTTACACACACACACACACACACACTGCCCCATCCATCCACCCCACACACACACGCTGTTTACTTCATCCACTCAATTATAGTTTCGGCTTACACTTGTCAGGAAAACTTAGAGTGGATCTATGAAACTTCCCTTTCTGCTCCCTCCAGGCCACTTCTGCCCATCTCCCTCGCTCTGTCCCTTCCATGCTCTCCTTTATTAGCCGACCCTGTCCTGCTATAGTAACGCCATAAGGGCCATACACACGCCCAATTGACAACCATCCTCGCAACACCAGCAATACATAACACACGGCACACGCACATTGCACACACATATAGTATTCATTCCGTTTGTTCGCGTCAGCTCTTCAGCTCCAGTCGACACGATTGTAAGAGCGATCAGGTACTCGTAAAAGCAATACCCTTCATGGTGCATTGGGTGTTGTACGTTTAGTGATGCAGTGCCATAGTGTGCTGGCCCTCGTATACTGATCACAACGATTACGTGTTATGGCGCTCAGTCTTTTCTCGATAGACACCTTAGGGTGGTGTGGCTGCTGAGGTGGCTGTGTACTGTACCTGTCTATCTGGAATCGAATTTGGGCAATCAAGACCAGTGGATTATGAGGCATGGCTGTAATACACACACACACACACACACACACACACACACACACGGGCGCATTCAAGTGAGCGGATTCTCACACTAAAGGACATCAGGTCCATAAGAGAGAGAGAGAGAGAGAGAGAGAGAGAGAGAGAGAGAGAGAGAGAGAGAGAGAGAGTTGACTGATAATGATAGCACTAATATCTAGCTACGATTCATAGAGGGCTATTCTTTTAATGATCGGTTATTCGTCGCTGACTGTTGTGCTGGAGGTGTCAGTCGCATATTAAAGTCCCAGGAAAAGCTGAAGGACAAAGTATACGCCAGATGTGACCAGGGGACCAGGTGAGTATGGTGCCTGAGGTCGTGACAGAGTTCGGCTGTAAAGGCTGCGTTGTCTGGCTGAAGCGTTAGTGGCGCTGGAGCTGTGGTGGTGACGTACTTCCTCCTTCCCTCCCTCCCTCCCTGCCTCCCTCCCACCTCTCACTAGGGATAACATTACTATTCTTGGCTCTCCGCCAGAGGGAATGTGTGTTACTTTGTGTTTGGTCCTTGAGCTTCTTCTAAACTTCCTCTGTCCGAGTCTCTACTTTAACACGAACGGGATAAGTTGTGTCAATGAATAAAACGGAAAAGTTTGTTATACGAAGATTGTTATTATTCATGTAGGGGAATGGAATGTCCTTCCGAGCGCTAGTGTTGTGCTGTATTCTTTCAAGGAATGGGCAAAGTTTTCCACTTGTAAGACTTTGGGTTCGCGGCTCAGTATCCATCGTAAGGGTGACTCTGCTGGTTCTGTGCGGGATGAGAATTCGGTGATTTTGTCTGACCAAATTCTCGGGTTACTTGAGTTTACGTTGGAATCACTCGTAGTTCGTAACTTTTCTTCACCTGGAATTATTTATCATGTTCTCATTCCCACCATAATTCTTATATGGAAGTCATAAGATCGAATCTGGCTATAACTGGAAGTGGCGGGAAGACCCTGTAGGAGACAATCAACAGACGCGTGGCAGCTGGCGGGTAATTGAGTAGAAGTGGAGAAGTTTTAAAGGAGGAGGACATGGAGAGGTCCAACACTTCCTGTTATTTGACGACGAGCTGACCAGAGCTGCCCACGCACGTTCAATGAGGCGACATGGTTGGTGGAGACCGCGGAGTGTGTGGTTTGGTCATAACTTGGTTACATGTGGGCTGAGGAAGAAAACTTGTTACTTCGCTACTGTTACTGCTCCTTCCAGCCTTCCCTTCTCTCTTTCTCTCCTTTTTACGCACACAGGCACGCACGCACGCACGTGATTTCACTAGTGAGCGGAAGTGAACGAGATATGTGCAGCCTTGGCATTCAACATGTACTGGCCTGGGTATGATGCAGTAATAAGGTCCCTGCAAGGCTCCTGTTGACAATGTTTTTATTTCTAACTATTCTATTTTACAGATAACGCTGTGAAGTCACTGGTGTTTCTAAATGCTTCAAGGCGAGGAAATTCTTGTCTGTGTTCTTTAGTGCTCGTTTTTATTCATCTTTGTTTCCTTCAATTTTCTGAAAAATCTTTAACTTTGAAATTTTCCTCTAATTTTAATGTTACTTAGACTTACAATCTCCATTTTTTTTTTAACATCTTCTACTTCAAACACTTAAGGATGCGATTTCTTACTTACCTTGTGTTGCTGCTCTATGAACGTCAAGATCAAGATTCATCGGTAGCTGGCAGGGAGTTGGGTCCATGGCAGGAAATGAAAGAAGTGCTGCGCCTTAAGCCAGACATCAGACCACTCACGCTGGCTTGATTATGTGACTAGAGGGAGAATGTGTTTGGTTAGATCTCCTGTCTCGTGTGATTGTTTTCTGTCTAGTGTACCTCCACCTATCTATCTATAGACCTATTGTATCCATTTATATGTCCATCTCTCTTTAGCAATCAGTTAATGAATCATTCAATCGATCAAAAAATCATTTCACCATTCATTTTATCTACCTACCTACTTGCCTAGTATCTATCCATCTACCTATCTATCGGTTTATCTACATCTATACATAGTTCTATCTGTCTATCTATCTATCTACCTACTATCTCTCTCTCTCTCTCTCTCTCTCTCTCTCTCTCTCTCTCTCTCTCTCTCTCTCTCTCTCTCTCTCTCTCTCTCTATCTATCTATCTATCTATCTATCTATCTGTTTATCTACATGTATATATAGGTCTATATGTGTATGTATGTATGTATGTATGTATGTATGTTTCAGTGAATTTTCGGAAAGCTCTTTTGTTATGGTTTTCAAGACACTGACATCGCATCGTCACCGCTGCTGACACTTTGTGGAATCAGGAAATGTGGACTTTTACGGACCATTTGCTGCACAGGAGACGCTGGTGTTGTCTTTGGGAAAGTTCACTGCAAACGGCAGGTGGTATTGATGTTGGTCTGTGGATAAATTAAAGATGGCCAGATTACCACAGATTATCAAAGTGCCACAGTGGATGAAGTGTTCGTACTCACCGCATATCAGAACATCACTACGTACACCATTTTCTTTTTTTTACTATTTTCTTACTTTTGTGTAAGAAGGGAGTCCGGCCTATGACAAAATGAAAAGTGGTAAAAAAGATCCTATGTGGTAGAAGTCCCTGAAAAGTTATAAAGAAGATTTTTATTATTATTTCTTTATTTTTCTTTTATTTGGATGAAGATTGTAGGTATAATTAGGTGCATGTAGTTTGGTGTGAATGAAGAGAGTAGTCTTCAAAGGGCAAGCTGTGACTGCCTCCCTGTGTTATGAGACACAAAGGGAAACGCTCAGTGAGGTCACAGCTGGCTTTAATGATAGGTTCACAATACCCCCTGAACTAACCAGTGCTATCAGACCTCACTGCGAGTATTTATCGCTTCGGCAGGTGTCTACTGCCTCCTCCGTGTAGTGTGGCAGGGTACGACCAACAATTGGTTTCATAGGAAGCATTGTTAGATTTCTTTGCAGTCTATTGATGAATTATTTACCAATTAGTTATCGCATGTTACCAGCATAATGTCTGAAGTTTCCATTTCTTTCAGTTTTCGTATAAAATTGATTTATTCATATACTTATATTATCTTTGACGCTGATTGAAGCAAAAGGAAAGCATATTAGAACCAGGCATAGCAATTAGACCGAGATACAGTATGAATGAGGTCCAATAAGGAATACTTTATTTCCTGTTGTCATACTTTTATGACATACATTTTCGCAGTTGTCAACAATTTATCGTTGTCGCCTTCAAATGCTAAAAAAGAAAAAAAAAATCGCCTAGAAATGTAGTGTCAGACTTTGCTTTACTCCTCTGTGCGAGCGAGCCGCAACAGAATCGAGGCATCACCACCACACCAGAAAATTAACATGAAGGATTTTGTTCATCACGCGACGTGTAATTTTGGTGTTGTGTGTAGCATTTTATCTCTTTATTGTCATTACATATTTCTCAAAGTTTTTTTGTGCACTATTAACAAATCATTATAGATCCTTTGCTAGGTTTTATGGTTAGTTCTTTGAAACTACACTTCATAACCACCAATGATTAATTAACCCCGAAAAATAAATTATAGCAGTCATAATTTTCGCAGGAATAATGAATGAATATTTTGTGAATTGTTATTGACTTCTTTTCAGAAAGTAATGCGCGAGCAGCACAGAATTTTGCTCATCGCACGGCCTGGGATGCACCACAGCAGCTGTGATCAGGGTGACGCCTCCTTCATCTTAAGAACATTCATAATCGAATGATCTAACAACCCAGAGAGACGGTATGAAAACTTTGTTCTTAGTGATATCATCGTCTACAATGTTCTCGCACTTCCAATAAAACACTCATAGTTAGACATTTCTGCTACATGAAATGCTAAAAAAAAGAAAAAAAGTTAAGTATGTATTGCATATGCAGAGACACTGAGCAATATAAGAGTTAGCGAGGCCGCTACACATTTTCTATGAGAGGCCTTTTAACATTTTTCACTGGCAGGCAGCAGCGCTATCCATAAGGGGTAACTAGATCAAAAGTAAGACTCTTATTCCTAAATGCTTTGCCGTGGTGACAGATAGGTTAATTCCCCTTCCAGCCTGCTGATCTTCCTTAATATTACGCACTCTTTCTTCATGCAATGAAAATCACGTTAAAACTTGACTTCCACCACCACCACCACCACCAATACTACTACTACTACTACTACTGCTACTACTACTACTACTACTACTACTACTACTACTACTACTACTACTACTACTACTACTACTACTACTGTCGCTGATAGATTTTTAGGTCGTACATCTTTCCTCAGTTTATTTACGCACATCTTGCTCACTCTATGGTGCGCCACGGCTGCTCTGCTCGCTGTAACCACAGGGGAGGGAAAAGTGTCATGTGAGTGGCATTTCTTTTGTTGCATTCCGGCACCTTACAGATCAAAGGCACCACCAAAGACCACACTATCAAACCAAACAAGTAAAATTGGTTGGCAACCATACGAATTTCGTAAAAATAAATCTGCTCCTGATTTTCACACAATTTTTATTTCACGTTGGCTGTTTGGAACTGCACTTGACTTTGAGCCGCATCACGTGCAGACTGCTCGTTGAAATTTTTGACTTGTCAGAGTGATGCTTATTGCGCTTGCGGGTCTTAGCTTTTCAGTTTATTCTCCTTGTCTATCATTGGTGCCTGTTTTCAAGTTTTTGAACCATATGGACACTCAGTATTTATCACTTCACTTGTCCAGTGGAGAGGAATTCATTATCACAAGTCTGCTCGCACATCAACCTTGCAGCGTGCCTGGGGTGACATGGATCTTATAATTATAGGTTTTCTGCTTCCTGAAACAAATAGTAAACACAAAAAATCTATTTATCCTTTACAAAAATTTGAACATGTTGTAGTAGGTGGATCTCCTTATTTACTTGTGAAAAGACTCCTTGTCTCAACTGATGCGTCTGTGACAGGTGAAACGGGAAATAGGTGATGCATTTACACGCCAGTCTGAGTGAAATAAATGTAGTAGTGGCTAGTGCCAGACCAACGCCAGACACCAAGAGGGCACGTGGGTAAAGGAACTACCAGGTGGCTTCTTGTAGCTTCCCTTACTTTCTTATGTTATCGCTGTTCAGACCTGCTGTCCACGTGACAATACATACATTTTCCTCTTAGGAGCAAGACAGGGGAGGTGGTCTCTCTCTCCGCCCCGCTGCCTCGGCACTCGGCAGTCCCTTGTCTCTCCAGCCACTTGGTGGGCTTCGGGCAGCAATTTCCGGGTTAAGTTGTCATCAAGTGAGGTCTTGGGTCTCTCTCTCTCTCTCTCTCTCTCTCTCTCTCTCTCTCTCTCTCTCTCTCTCTCTCTCTCTCTCTCTCTCTCTCTCTCTCTCTCATTATTTTCTCCTTCCTTTTTTCTTTTCTCTCTCTTTTTTATGCTATCCACTTCATTTCTCTTCTTGTAGATTATTAATTTCAGTTATAACAAAAATTTTCATTAAGGATATTCTCTTTGAAATTAATTTTCGTAAGTACAAACTTTTCTCAAAGATCGAGTCACGCGATAATGAACCTTTTAGTGTGAGTCGCTCCTTTACCCAATAGAACCGAGATTCCTGTCATCCAATCACGAGCAAACAAGAATATCGATTCTTGCATTGCATATACATATATATATATATATATATATATATATATATATATATATATATATATATATATATTCGTCAGCAACATTAATCTTACAATATCACAAAGCCATTCTTGTACTCATCACAATGTTTGTTTGTTCGTGTGTGTGTGTGTGTGTGTGTGTGTGTGTGTGTGTGTGTGTGTGTGTGTGCGCGCGCGCGCGCGCGTGATAGTTCCATGTGCATATCAGTATCCACAAAACTGTTCCACTGACATAGTCTCGGAGGCGTCCCATAGACCCTCCCAAGGAAGGTTCGTGCCCGCGGGTGTGCTGACGTGTTCAGCTCCACACCAGTCTTCCTCTCTACAGGAAGGTACACACACACACACACACACACACACACACACACACACACACACACACACGTGCCTCTCAGGTGTCAGACCGTAGCCATATCAGGGGGCCTATCATACCTGCCGGCTGCTGCGGTGAACAATCGACAGTTTGATGATATTACAATGTCAGTATATAAATACATACACCCCCTTTTCATAAAGGTAGTCGAACAAAGGACTATACAATTTCATTTGCAAATTTTGTTGATTTTTTATTAGAGCCCCCCCCAAAAAAAATGCATATAATAATCTTTAAAATTCAGATTTCTTATTCACTCATAAGCCATTGTATCAATCTGTACTGTATGTGATAGTGATTCGATCTTTGCTTGTTTCTTCATTGCGTGCACCAAGGTCAGTGGACTGGCAAAAAGTGAGCATAACAAGACCCGGCAGTATGTAGACGGACAGACGGGGCGATCAGCGTGGTGGTTAGGCGTAGAGTCAGCCAACCCGAAGTCGGCGACCCCAGCATCACTCGCGCTCAGCACGTTGCCACAGCTCGCCTTCCGCAACGATCCCAGTCAACCCTGAACCGAGGCTACTGAGCCAGCCCGTCAGTGTCGGCCTCGACTCTGTGCTGTGTGGGGTGATGTAACACGCGGTCTTATCGCTCTGTATTTCTCTAGTGCTCTATGAAAATAGCTGATCAACCTACACGATGCAGCTAAACCTTGTATCCTTAGAGGAATAATAGTTTGATCTTGACAAGATGATGCCAAGTAAAGGTATCTGAGGTGTTACTGGTATGTGCTCTTGGTAATGTTTTATGACAGCAACACTCAGACTGAAAACACATCCGTAATATACGAAGGAAAACAGACCAACTGTGTCATGAATCGTTGCGACGTGCGTGACGGGACATGCAGGATTGAGGCGTCTGAGAAGGGCGGCGGCAAGTGATCTGGACGAAAGGAACCGCTGCCCCACACCCATCACTCGCACAGCTCGCCATGCACGTGGGCTGCCTGTGTTCAGTGTTCCCTCAGGATTCGCATTCTTACCTTTGACCAACATTTTCCTGCTTGTGGATAAGACTTCGCTACCTCCACTCAGGCGAGTACGCTGCAAACGTCGTTTTCCTCGGCACGAACGAGGCCGTGCCCTCAGTGCGGCATGACCACGGCCGCGAGGACAGGCTAAAGAGGTACTACTAGTACGGCCTGGCAACTCGAGCGCAGGAAGCGCCCACATTTGAGATCACTTAGTACAGTACTGTGAAAACGAAAAAAAAGTAAAGTGGTGTTGTGTTTATAACGGAGTGACTCACAGTAAGACAACCGAAGTGAGCAGTGAAGTGGTTACATAAAACACGTTGAACCTGCCGTGATTTGTTACTTCAATATGATAGAATCAATTTGAGTAAATACTTGGTGAACTTGAACATATACAGTGACAACGCATGTAGTGTTTACATCAATCATGGCATTAATGTAAAAAAGGAACTGCAGTAGTGACTCCGACTTTCTGCACATCAGTTCAGCAAAAGCTTCCACCAACTGGCGTGTGAATACCGTGACGTCACATCCCACATGTGTCGACCGAGACGTCAGGATCCCATGAGGGTGACGCAGGTAAGGACCAAATGATGACAGTGTAATTACTCTGTAACACATGTGGAACAACAATTTTGTCCTTGGGACGTGGCAGGAATAGCTACTCAAGGATTAGTTGCATATTCTCTTCGATATTATGACTGACTCTCTCTCTCTCTCTCTCTCTCTCTCTCTCTCTCTCTCTCTCTCTCTCTCTCTCTCTCTCTCACTAATATGTTTGGGTGTCAATAGTCTCTGGTTGTTGGCACAAATTGTTCTTTCACTGGACTTCAGCACAGCACCACAGCGTCAGCGTGTGTACAGAAGCCACCTGTTCAGGTTCTATAACACACAAAGTAGCTTGGCTTTGTGTTGACTACATCACATGAAACTAGTTTTTGGCAGTGCACTTCCTGGAGTCCCTCTTGTCTGCTTCCATTGCTTCACATAACAGCGACTCGTGAAGCTGAACCATTATCAGGAAAGAGATCTTTGTTTCGGACACAAGTCTCGGAAGTCTTGTTTCTTTGAGCAAATCATGGGAGGCAGTTACGCCGTTGGCGGTGATTTCTTTCCTCTTGTCTGTATCTGTTCTGCTGAAGCCTCGTTGTTGTATCTACGAACTCCGGTGCCGTATTGTTTGCTCTCGCTGATCGTAAAGCACCAGGTTGTTAAACGTTTCTTTTCTCTTTCTCTCATGTCAGGCCAAACTTTTGCTGTCATCTCTCTGTTAATAGGTGCATGTGTGTGTGTGTGTGTGTGTGTGTGTGTGTGTGTGTGTGTGTGTGTGTGTGTGTGTGTGTGTGTGTATCGTGAATATATAACGTGTTTTTTCTTCCTTTTACTGCTTCACTGTCATTGCAACAACTACCTGGGTTAGTGATAGTTTTACGTGTTGCGCATACAGTGACAGAGGGAAACACAGATGAATATAATGTTTATTTGTTGTTTTCTTAATTTTTGGCAGCTGAAACCCTGATTTCTTGATATTCACCAGAGATAGCAACAATCAGAGTATTAAAGAGGACTATAGTAATAATAAAAAAAAAAACCCAATTGATCTACTATATGTAATTGACCGACGTCCTAATAATTGGAATAGCTCAGACAGAGGGCCAGCCACACACACGCACGCACGCACGCACGCACAAACACACACACACACACACACACACACACACACACACACACACACACACACACACACACACACACACACACACACACACACAGACACACACACACACTTAAATTCCCACAAACACTCACTAACTAAATAAATAATACCAACATAAATAACGATACTAATGGTAATAACAAGGATGATTTCTTGTGTTTTTTAATATATATATATATATATATATATATATATATATATATATATATATATATATATATATATATATATATATATATATATATATATATACAAAAAAATGTATCTTATCTCTGCAGGTAACGTAGCAAAATCGAATGAAACATATTTTTTCTTGTAGCGAGGGAGTGAGCTGGACAGGTGGAAACAACAGGCGCGTTTTCCATGTCTATAAAGTTTTACCTGAAGTACAGTCTGAGCTCTTCGTGAAAAAAGCATGGCTGCAATAACACAGGTGACCTAGATTAGGTTTTGATGGTGGTGGTGGTGGTAATAGACGTGGTGATGATGACTTGGCGGGTGTGTGGGAAGAACACCTGTCATACACATACAGTCATATACCTACCAGAGGAGGGTGCGGTAATGTTGAGTTAAGGCTCAGGAAAAGTGGGAGAATGTCTCCTTTGGGCATTCAAGGATCAGCTGCGTCGAGACTCATCCATCATGTTCCTTGTACGGACACTACCAACATCCGTGGGTGTAGTAGAGGTGTATTCATTATATACCTGCAATGTACCTATTGTTAGTAACGAGATCATCCGGCGAATCCACGAATACCACTGAAAATTTTAGTAATGGAAATCTTGAACATCAATGACTTAAGACCTAAACACCTGTCGGTACTCAGTTTCATTCCTGCTTGTACTACGTATATGACGTAGCTGAAACACACTGGCTCACTACAGATCGAGGCACTATTGATTCGTGAGTCCAGGGCGACTTTTCGGGACTTGCTTTCCTCTCACGTCGCCTGTCGCTCTTCAGTCGCCTCGATCCCACACAGCTGCGTTATGTGATGTGCTGCGTGTGGCCACTGAGTGGTGACTTCAAATCACTATATTTTTCATCTGATTACATCCATACTTGTAGAAATGAATGTAGGCTTGCAAATGTGTATGTACGTATATGTAAGTGGTAAATTTGATCAGTCTTCTGTCGCATAACCTAAGAGTAAGCGAACAAGCTCACTTTCCGGACATATTCTTATTGTTTGCACACACACACACACACACACACACACACACACACACACACACACACACACACACACACACACACACACACACACACACACACACACAGTCAGTGACATAAGTTACATTGCGCGTTCATGCTGCAAGTTTACGTATGTATGTGCTTAAAGGTAAGAATCATCGTTGAGAAGCACAGACATTGTCTCAATCACCTGCCAACAATGTCATCTTTCAATCAGAATTGTCTTATTGACTGAAATATATGTGTCGTACGATCGTGGAAAGAGCTTTGTCTGTAATTGTAGTCTTTGTAAGTGAAGTAAACGTTACTCAGTGAACAGTGGCGGAGTGGAGAGATGTTATGCTATTAATTATGTTTGATTTTACGAAAGCATTTTTCCCATGAAGCCACGAGTTTGCTCCCTTAGTCAATCCTTACCTTGCAGCCATAATGCAGGGCTGCACATGTAACGTAAAGGTCAGAATCTTCATCATTCTGCACTAATATTGATATCGCCACCACCGCGTGTTGGGTAAGTGCACCACACCTCCACAGGGCTTCGTTCTGAGGCTCAGTATAGCTGCCGGTGTGTCAGTGGCTTGGTCATCGTCTTAGCAGAGCGTCGTGTTATACATCATCACCAGTGAGTGACTCAGACCCTCGGTATTACCAAACACTTACGTAATTCATCTACGTATTGATATGATGGAGCACCAAAACTTTCGTACCTTATTCTGAACTAGATTTTCGAGCGTCAGATATGCACGTTCTAGACACAATTTCCGTTATATACTACTGCGTTGTATACTGCTGTCTGAGTTATATATATATGCATACTTGTGCTAAAGTATACCGCATAAAGCGTTTCGCACCATGCGAAGGCAAAAACAAAGTCAGCATGGCAATAAACATGTATTTCAAGGTCTTCCCTGTCAGCCAGCCTCTTCAGACCATCCTTCCTGTCAGCCAGCCTCTTCAGACCACCCTCCCTGTCAGCCAGCCTCTTTAGACCACCCTTCCTAAGAGGCGACAAGTGTTTGAAATCATTAAAGACATTGATAACATGGAATGCAGTAAGTGTTTCATGATAGACTATTCTAATTACATGCAAGAAAACGGTAAATCCTCCAACTTTCACAAATAAGAGAAATTTGATCCTTTTTTCCATGGTGTTATCAATATATAGAATCTTCGAGACGTGAAATACTGTAATTCCATAATGAATTCTAAACGCCATCTTGATAAATATTTAGCCTCAAATCTGCGGCAAAAAAATGTTGCTTTGTCAGATATTTAAACTGTTTTGAGGGAAAGGAGGTTCATCAATTATGTATGTTCATTATTTTCTATATAAATACCCTTTGGATTTTTTTTTTACTTCTCTAACCCAGTAAGATATTTATTTCTGACCTGTTTCCTGTGTGGCTTATGCTTGGAGAAGTGGAGGGTGGGGAGAGAGTCTTCTGCTTTGCTGGAGGGTGGGGAGAGAGTGTTTTGCTTTCCTGGGGGACGGGGAGAGAGTATTTTGCTTTGCTGGCGGGTGGGGAGAGAGTCTTCTGCTGTGCTGTCCTTTCTTCCAGTTTAACCTTGGTAGTCTTAGAACAGGTCTCTTCATGAGGACACCAAGGTCTGTTGTGGTTTGTATTACTGTGTATAACTACATATCTAAGTCTGCTCTCCTCTCTATATTTTGCCACTGTGTCTTCCTTATCTCCCTTTATTTTAGTGCACCTCTTTTTTCCTTTTCTTTTTTTTCTTCTGCTACCTCGACTTCGCTTTCCATAATCTCTCTCTCTCTCTCTCTCTCTCTCTCTCTCTCTCTCTCTCTCTCTCTCTCTCTCTCTCTCATTTTTTTTTCTTCTTTTTCCTCTCCCTCCCCCTTCTTTATTCTTTATCTTTCACCTCTTTTTCTTTCCCTTATTCCTTCGTTCTCTCCACAAGCTTACAGTCTCCAGGTCCAGACAATTTAGATTCTCAGAGTGCATATTCACCTCCGGCGGGTCTAGGGGGCGGTGGCCGGTGTCTTGGGGTGGGTGGCCTAGCCGTGTTCCCCGCGTCTGAGATTGTTGGAACCAGAGCAAGGGCAGCTCCGGACACGTGCATGTTTTGTCCCTGTGTATATTTCATAGCAGACTACACTGTGTTGATTTTTTCAAGGCTTCAAATGAGTTGCAGCTGCACATGTAGACTGAAGGAAAAGTATGAAGAGAAGGGCGGGGAAAAAATAACAGTATTACAATTCATTCTGATTTGTTTTATTCAAAATAAGAGATACGGATCAGAGTTCCACGAATATTCAGCAATTTAGCGCTCGGTTGGCGTTGGGTTTCCTCTGATACCTCGTTTGATGCACGAAGTTGACGAAAAAGGGAGGATGATAGATCGAATAAAAAAAGAGTACGAGAGACGGATGAGAGTCCAAGCGGCTGGTGGGGTGATAGGTTGCCAGATAGTTTGACCAGCAGTGGTGTCTGGCTGGGAATATGCTATTGATTATTCCCTCTTAACCTGCTGTGGACTCAGTGTGAAGAGGTGCACCACTTGGTCTATGGGCAGTTCAGTGTGGCCCTCAGCGTGAACCATCAGAAGGGGAAGAGAAAAGAGAAGCTGTGAGGTCAAAACAACAAAGCAGGATGGGAGTTTCAGGTTGCCTTGACTGCGAACTGAATACTAACTGGCTGCCACAAATTTGCAAGGAAAAACTTAATAAAAAAAAAATAGATGCTCGTGGCCATCCCTTGTTCTGAGTGGTGAGGCGAACCTTGACTCTGTGAGGAGGTTTGAGTGGTGCAGGGAATACGAGTGTTCAATGTTGAGGGCAATGTGTTCTTGTTAATGGTAGAAAATAATATGCAATTAGTCTCATTGTATGTGAAAATACGGATTAGTTGTCGTGAGAAGAAGAATACATCAACTTGCAATACTAACATGAATCCCCAAACATACAACATTCCATCATTTTACTTTCATCTTCATCTCATCTTTCTCTAATTTCTCTTAGACCCAAGACATTTCTGCAAATTACCTTTCAAATTATGCAAAGGAGTCTCAGGAAATAACTCTCCACTTCTATATAGACGTGATGAATCGTGACCAGGGCGGAATGGAGGAGATTGTGTCTGGGCCTCGAGGTTTAATGTTTCTCATCAGACTGCCGAGTGTCATTATCACCGCCAAGGCTGAAGAGCAACGCCCAGCTGGTGCATGCGATCCCTGGTGTGTGTGTGTGTGTGTGTGTGTGTGTGTGTGTGTGTATACAGGGTGTGTCTGCTCCTGAATTAACAATGAGAAAAACTGAGGGATATCCGGTTCTACAGACAAACATTACCACACACTCATAAATCACAACAACAGAAGGGGGAACCATTCATACAAAACTCTTCTCAATAATGCAAAACCTCCTATTTGCTGATCTTTTGTGGCTGATCTTAGTAGATGTCGCCTCTCCTCGCCACAGTCGCTGCCACAAGTCTCGCGGTCTGACGACG
The DNA here is from genome assembly GCA_020233015.1 of Callinectes sapidus. Taxonomy (NCBI): domain Eukaryota; kingdom Metazoa; phylum Arthropoda; class Malacostraca; order Decapoda; family Portunidae; genus Callinectes; species Callinectes sapidus. Next base: position 16,774,110 of record CM035198.1, on the reverse strand, counting down.
AAATAAAGGAGGGCGAGACATTCCATCAGCCTAATTAACTACATGTTGCATCTCAAGGTCAGGATTTTGCGTTAACAGAGGCAAGGCACGCGAGCATTGGGTGATGTGGGGTCTCTCTCTCTCTCTCTCTCTCTCTCTCTCTCTCTCTCTCTCTCTCTCTCTCTCTCTCTCTCTCTCTCTCTCTCTCTCTGTAACTTATTTTTCCATTTCGGGTGTTCTCAAATAGCGCGGAGTGTAGCTGTTTTTGTAAATGTTTTTATGTGGCGGTGTGCGGGTGGCAGTGGTTTTGATGGTGATGACGTCTTTGTTGTTGTTGTTTTTGTTATTGTTGTTGTTGTGGTGGTGGTGGTAGTGGTGGTGGTGTCTGTGACGGTGTAGTGAGCGCCGTGTGGTGTAAAGTGTGTGCTTCATATTATGAGTGTGTGTGATAATGGGAAGTCTGATAATGTTATTGAGTCACTTTGTTGCTTTTCCAGTATTATTGCTGAACAAAATTACAACTTTGTTCAGTAAAATGCTAAGGCGACTTAATATCTTTCGCCAGAAAATAACTCTTTCTTGAAAAGGAAAATAGGCGACAGTCTCCTCCAGAGTTTACAAGGATAATGGATGATGGCTGTTACTCCTCGCTTTGAGAAAATGGGGAGAGTAAACGAGAGAATGTGCGGGAAGGGAGACTCCGGCGGATAGGCAGTTCGCACAGGAGATCCTCAGTAGTGGCAGTGCAGCTCCGAGTAGAGCCTGGGGTGCGCCAGGAGAAAGATGGCCAGATGAACGGTCTGCCGCTCTGAACTACATATATTTCTGTATTTTCAATCCCTTTTACAAAGAGGTCTGCTTTAGATATATGCTGAGCATGCCCTTCATTCATTCACCCCTTTCAAAACATTTCACACCGTTTATGCTCAAAACACTCCGAGAGCTGTATGAATTCCCCCTCCCCTTGTGCTTTACTTCACGTTGTGAGCAGAATTTTCTTTTTTTTAAGTTTGGAGGAGGAAACGGCAGGCTGGGCGTGTTCCCTGCATGAGAGAACCAGGTTGCTAGGGAAGGGGAGGCTGGCAGGACTGGTCAGCTGTTTGCAAGTTCAGGAAGTTAAAGCTTTCCTTGTGGAAGATTCTGTGTAGTCTCCAAATACTGCCACACTTACGCTGAGAAGATTCTGTGAGGAAGATAAACAAACTCTCAAACTCGGTTTGTTACTAGCTTAGTCTGCTAAGAAACTCATCCGGCGTATTCATATCTGAGCGGCTGCTGCAACTGTTCATTGTTTTCCTTGAGTAACTGGGTTCACATGACGCCCCTGGTGGTTAGGAAGGGAATTGTGGTGCGTCAGTCTGCGTGAGTCACTCCTTGTGTGGAGGGTTGGTAATTCACTGTGCGCACAGTAACATCAAAACGCCGCGAGTGTACGGATCAGCATCGCAGGATATAATTTGGAAGTGAATAACTTTAGTCTGGAGAACATCATCGTCATGAATGCAACAGCGAACACAACATGCTCGCTACTACAAATAGTGTTTTATTTTCTTTTACTAACAGTCAACTCAAGAGCAAAGGAAGTTCAGTTGTCAGTTCCCCAAGGACACCCGTCGGCAGAGCGTAGTTATATTAGTTATGTTTGCTTGTCATTCTTTATTTGTATTTTTGGTATTTTCTTTCATATTTAATGCTAGACGAGCGAGAAGAAGCATCTTCGGTTGCAGTTAGGTAAGTTTTTAGATGAACGTGTCTGTGAATCGTTGCATAGTTACCTGGAAGTGTGGAAGCAGCGGCTGACGGTCAGTGAAGACAAAACTTACCTATACTTTGGGATTCCCCTTAGTCACTATTTCTTATCGTGACGAAAACACACACTCGCTCTCACATGTCAGTCGTCTCGCAGCCTGCAATGGGTGAAGTAGGCATGGTGTCAACTCTGAGTTACCATGGACGCCGGTGGGGAAGTAAGCGCAGGAAATACAAGAGGTTCGACACATTAACAGGAAGAGACGACACAGCTGACGAGCCGGATCACAGGTTAGAGAATTGGTGATGGTGAGATGTGAGTGTATAGGGCTGCATTGGTACTTGATCCTTCATTCCTGTGTTAACATTTCCTTGCTTATTTACTACTGTTTTTTTATGTAGAATAACTGCGACATCCCAACGTATATATGACTGAGAAGCCTATCCATGAAACTAAGCTGAAGTGAAATGCTCATATAAAATGCAAATCACATTATATCTACGTGACTCAAGTAGAAAAGTGACTTATCAGATGCCATCAGTTGAGTGGTGCGCAGATTGTGCTATATGGCAACTCACCTTAACTGGCAGAGGCAGCATTAACTACCGAAGTGTAATTAGAGGAAGACGAACTAAGCTGTGACTATAAGAGTAACAAAACGATAACAACAACAGTCCTTGGAAGTGCCACGTGCATGTGTGACAGCGTGACGAGATGACTCAGGGAGGGAAGAAATATCGCCGAACAAGGAAAACATGTGCAGGGAGGGAGGGAGACCGGAGGAAGAAAATGGAATGAATGGAAGAAGCAGGAAAGAAACGCAGGGAGAGCGAGAGAGGGGAGGAAGGAAGGGACAGACTGACGCTCCTGGAGAAACGTGGAGATGGAGGGAGAGGTATGAGAGACTGTGATAGGGAACCAGGAATGGGAGACAGGAGGGAGGGAGGGGTGGAGGGGAGATAAGGATTAGGCTTCAGAGAGAGAGAGAGAGAGAGAGAGAGAGAGAGAGAGACGCCTTTCGTGAGCAAGTATCTAAGGTTTAATTAAGCATAGTTAAGCCCACCTCAAGTTATAAGTCACCTCCATCCACCACCTTCACCACCACCACTGCCATCACCATTACACCAAACCCAAGCAGTTATTATATAATTTCTCACCACCACTTCTATCACCTTTACATCTACAATTTTGCCACTCCACCACCACCACCACCACCACCACCATCACCACCTGAACAGTAATAACAACAACAGCAGCAGCAGCAGCAGCAGTCAGGAATACACGAAATAATGGTTCACAGCAGCACTGGCCCAGCGTTAATGCATTACACATTCCTTCCTCCCCCCCTCCCCCACGTTCCTCCTCCCTTCCCAGAGAAACCCAACTTTATCTCACTATAAAAATATCAAAAGTTTGCTTCCATCTCTCCTCATTTCAGCGCCACATCAAGTGAATTGCATTTTAGGGGCCGAACCATTTACTTCGCCTCCCCTCCATCTTCCCCCTTCTTTTTCCCCGTCCCCCCCCACTCAGCCGCTCCTTCCTCCCTACCTCCCTTCCTTCCCCTCTCCTGCCTCCCACCACCCTCCCCCTAACCCTCCCCTGCTCTACCCTCTCTCGCCCCATCCTCTGTTGCACATTTTTAGTGTTATTAATAATTGATCAAGCAACAATAATTAAACAACCAGTTTGGGGAGGAAAAGTTTGCTGGAAAGTTAATTTTTGTTGTTATGTATAATGCATTTTCATTTTGTCTGGTGAAAAAGTGTTCTGTGTCTTTTTTATGAGTGGTTGGTAGGAAAAGAGAAGCGTTTTAGTCATAACACGTACGCCCATCTTGAAATTTTGCATCAGCAGAACGTGGCTGTTCCTGCCATCCTCAAGCTGGTCTGCCTTGGCCCGGAGCGTGGCTGTGGTGTGTGTGTGTGTGTGTGTGTGTGTGTGTGTGTCCTCTGCTCGCGGCGATAATATAAAGTTGCTTGGGTAGCGCATCACTGATCCCCTTCCTCTCTAACGAATACAATCCCTTACTTAGCAATTCTCCCTGAGCCGAGTGTCTGGAGTCTATCATAATATTTTGGGGGTAAAGTGAGGGACGTTCACCAAGCAACCGAGAATCTTTTTTTTTCCCCCTTTTTTTTGAGGAATGTGTCCCGCATTTCCAAGTCGTCCCAAGAATGTTCCTCGCTTTGGCTGATTTGCATAAGTGCTCCACTTTATTAACGTTGTTGTCAGTAACTTTTGTCACGTTTCATCTTTTTATTCCTTCTCTTTCAAGCCGAATAGTATTTCCATGATAATGTTTTCCTCATCTGAACTATTGCATTCAAATAGTGTCGCGATTTTAGCTTTTGTTAATAATTATGTTCTTATGCATTCATCTCTCCAAGGACGCTCTTCTTTTCCTCTTCTCTTCCTTCCTGCCTCCCTCCCCCCTTCCTCCATCCATCACTCCCTCCCTCACGTTACCCCCGCTTCCCCCCCGCCAGCACGCATCCGTAACGCCCGCATCAAAAAACCGTTGCAGCACAAGTGTCTCACCACCACCACCAGCTTGTATGAACCCTTCCTTCACGTGCGCGGTGCCTGGTGTCCTCTTAGTGCGCGTGTCTTTGTGGTGGTGCGAGGGACAAGTTTGTCTGTCATCACACTAGAAGGTTGCACCGCGTCAGCTGATCAGACACAAAGTCATTTAAATTCAATACAGGCTGTGGGACCCAGGCGTGACCTTGAACGGCTACGGGGAAGTGGCTGTGATGATTAATGGCATCTGGTGGGCGCGTTAAGATATACACCAAGGCAATTCATCATGCCGCGCCGTCGCCTGCCACTCACAGAACTCTTCTGGGTTCACCAAAACTGTCGGCGAATTCACAAGAAAATCCCCTTTGAATACGATGCTTTCGCTAATAAAACTCGTGAATTTGTGAGTGACTGTGTGAAGACGTGGAGGCAGTTAAGGTTGGTATACTACAGGTAATCACTATGCCTTAGGAGTACGTGTAGTATTTCCAAAGGTGTGTGACTTGTGTGGGTGGCTGTGACATTGTTTCTTAGAGCAGGAATCACAATATCGAGGAAACGTATCAATTTATTAGGAAATATTCAGATTTGTTACTGAGGTTTGGCAATTAAATGTGTAAACAATCATCACAAACCTTAAGAACACATTATGTACGAGTGTTCTGTATAATTTCATCCACAAAACAAACTTTCCAAATGAGAGCATCATTATTCAACACTGCGTGCCTGTTAATGTCTGCAGCATTGTCTCATAAAGTTAACTTCGGTAACTTTCGCATTCCAGTGAAGTGTAATAAAGTATACTTCACATATGTGGAGTGGGAAGGTGGGGAGAAGGTTCCACTTATACCGCTATTTTAGATAAGACGGAAAAGCTTTTTTTTTTGTTTTACCAAATCCTCTCCTCTTTGGCTGGCTTTGTTCACTCTCTCTCATCGCCGCTATTTTCACGCTAACTGCTCTTCTGATCTTGCTAACTGCATGCCTCCCTTCCTCCCGTACTCTTGCTGCATATGACTTCTTTATTTCACCTCTATTCTGTTTACTTCTCTGATGCAAGAATTTACCATTATTTTCAATCATTCATCCCACTCTCTGGTGAACTCCTGGAACTCCTTATGTTACTTTCAAGAGGGAGGGGGTCGAGACACTTGTCCTCTGTTCTTTTCTTCTTTATCTGGCATCTTACGGGAACTGGCTATGAGAGGATCTTTTTCTCTTGATCATATTTATTTTTCTCCTTGTCCAGTGATCCTCTTACATAAAAAGAGGAACGAATGACGTGAATAAAAACGTGGGCGACATCACACAACCATCCCTGACTGCATAGGATAGGTCGTTTGTTGATCATCACTTCAAACATGCGAACCCGTCATCCGATTGTGCTAACTAAGGTCCCAGGAAAGATGTATTCATGTATTCATATTGGTGGCATCGGTTTATTTTGTCCTTGGATATCGATATTGGTGAGGGCAGCCTGACAGATTGCTGACGTTAGCGATACGTGAGGACTGAACTGCTGCGAGCCCTGCCACGGGTTTCCAAGGAAGTAGACACGAGGAAGATGCGGAGAAGCGCTTACCGTGTGTGTCTCCAATAGGGAGTTTGTGACAAGAGTACATTGATGAGGCCACTTATATACTACTCCCTGGGGACGAGAGTGGCTGAAGTGAGGAGGCCTTGCTTCTATATCGTCTAGTAAAAACTGGACTGGATCTAGACTAGGACACACACACACACACACACACACACACACACACACACACACACACACACACACACACACACACACACACATATGAAGGATCGAGCAGCCATCCGCATAATGAAGGGCGCACGGAGCAGGACAGAGATTAGGAAGAGGTGAGCGGATGGATGGACTGGCGCGGGAGGCTCAGGAAGGAAGTACATTTAGCTGTGGGCTACTGCGCTGCCTTACTACCCTCCGTTGTTTTTAATTATTCATCTATCTATCTACTTATCTATTTATCCATCTATCTATCAGTGTTTACCTTTCCTTCTGTAATGCTACCTGTGTTATGGGGTATGATCTTCATGTCCTTTTCTTTTTCCCCTTTCTTTTTGTTTATTTCCTCTCTCTCTCTCTCTCTCTCTCTCTCTCTCTCTCTCTCTCTCTCTCTCTCTCTCTCTCTCTCTCTCTCTCTCTCTCTCTCTCTCTCTCTCTCTCTCCCTAAGTGTCGTCATCGTGAATAAAACATTAGCAAAAAAGAGACAACAGGACAGGATTAGTGAAGCGGCTTTGTGATTCTTCTGCGATACCTGTACCTTGCGGCGCACAATTACCTAAATACAATTAGGCAAATACTACAGGACCCCGCTGGACGCTGGAGGGGGTGGAGGGGTGGAGGGCGAAGGGGCGGGTGTGGCTTGGTTACGTGAGGGTGTGTGCGGATGTGACGAGGCGAGGTGAGTAGAGTAAGGGGAGGGAGACGAGGGCGGTGCTGCTGCTACTGGTGGTGGTGGTGGTGGAGGTGGAGGTGGTGGTCCTGGCGGATTTTGGAGGTAATTGTCGGGGGAATTAGTAAACCCGTTGTAATTTTGACATCAAAGCCTGCCTGCATGTTGTTGTCACTATCATGGTCATCATTATCGTCGTCATTTTCATTAGTGCTGTAATATATCATCAGCGTCAACTGCATTGCTATCCATAGAACGCTCATTATTTTTGCTTTTTTATTATTATTGTTATTATTATTATATATTATTATTATTATTATTATTATTATTATTATTATTGTTGTTGTTGTTGTTGTTGTTGTTGTTGTTGTTGTTGTTGTTGTGTAATCTTTTCCTTTTTGATCTCTGTTATCGTCTTCCTCCTCCTCCTCCTCCTCCTCCTCCTCCTCCTCCTCTTCCTCCTCCTCCTCTTCCTCGTCATACACATCTCAGACTAAACCATCTTCCGCCTGACTTCTTACGGATCGCTTCAGTAAACATTGGAAACAAAGAGATGTAAGACTACCGGGTCAAGAGCTGCCTCCCTCCCTCCCTCCCCCCCCCCCACACACACACCATGGCACTACCTACTCTCAGCCTGCTTTTATCTGGAAATTTTGACCTCTCTAGTCTTCACCTTGCGATTTTTCGAACGAAGTATAATTTTCGCTCACTGCTTTTTCATTGCTACGTAAGATTGTGTTCCTCGGTATTTTTGTGGTTTTATCATTCTTCACCTTTGTAGTATTTTGAACGAAGTATAATTTTTGTTCATTGCTTTTACTCTTTTTTGTTACGTAGCACTTTCGTCCTTCTATCCTTTACATTTAACGAGCTGGAAGTGATTAGGGTTCCCAAGTGTGTTTCCATGATAGCAGTGTGATGTAGCAAGGACTTTGCACCACTAATACTATAAACACATCTATAAAAACTTTGCTCAACATTTGTGTGGAGTTTAATGTCTTCAGCAGTGGGACACTTTCATATTTTTGTAATTATTTGTCGATTTTAAACATCCTCAGAAACTCATGTGGAGATCAAAATAGTACAGAGTCTGGCTATCAGTCCTCTGACCACCATAGACTCTCCCTAATGTCAATAAATTTGTCTAATCACATATAAAATTCATGGCAAAAATGTGTCCCGGTATTGAAGGGGTTACAAAAATCATTTGGATATAAGATTAAAAGTTTGAGAATACGAATGTTTATGTATGGCAGAGATATCCACCTCTTTGTATGTGTCTGTTGCCTTACCTTTTTACATCCCTTACTCATAAAGACTGCTGTTTTTTCCCCGTTCCTTTCCCCTGCCGGAAGTGTGTGGAGCCTCGGGCGGGGGTGAAGAACCCTCTCACTCTCCCTCTTCCCTACACGCAGTACTCCCCTGTAGAGTAACGGAGAGTAATGGAGAATACTAATGCGGATCATCTGGTCGTAAATTAGAAGTCTTTCGGTTACCAGACTCTCCTTTGTGTGTGATATTCATTTCACTCTTCCTCTTCCTCTTCCTCTATCACGCCCATCGCCACGATCACTGCAGCTGTCACTACAATCACCACCATCGTCACCATCACTGTTACTCGATATATAACTTGCTTCCTGCCCCATCACCATCTGCTCCTTTTTATTTCTCTTTCCTCCCCCATTTCATTGCCTTTTCTTTCTCTTCTCATAATGTTTGTCATCGATGTGATCTACTACTACTACTACTACTACTACTACTACTACTACTACTACTACTATGCCACGCCAGACATCAGACTATGGAAGGACGGCAATATGAAGCATAAAGCAGAAAGTATTGGATTTGCCCTCCCGTTGGAAAAAGAGAGACTGATGAATGAAGTGAGTCAAGCTGATTAATGGCGTACCAGGAAAGAATGGCGGGTTTCCATCGATATTTCATTAATTAAACTGCAAACTGTTATTATTATTATTATTATTATTATTATTATTATTATTATTATTATTATTATTATTATTATTATTATTATTAGGAGAGAAGGCTTCATTATTGGTGATCGATTGAGAAAGTGAGAAACCTTGGAATGAAGTTAAGTTCCCTTCATATTTCCTGACTAGTTTCCTTCTGTAGGGCTTCCTGAGGGGGGAGTGACGGTGTGTGTGTGTGTGTGTGTGTGTGTGTGTGTGTGTGTGTGTGTGTGTGTGTGTGTGTGTGTGTGTGTGCTGTCCCAAGGAAGCCATTAGGTGAAACTACTGTCGGAAAATGAACTAATAAAAGTCTTTCTCAGGTTTCCTTTTCTTATCGACCAACGTTATTATTATTATTATTATTATTATTATTATTATTATTATTATTATTATTATTATTATTATTATTATTATTATTATTATTATTATTATTATTATTATTATTAGTATTACTATTATTAT
>CM035198.1:16740886-16750957 GCA_020233015.1 Callinectes sapidus | reverse complement strand
CACACTTTTTTTCCGTTTTTGTCCGTCTTTCTGTCTGTCTGTCTGTCTTTGTTCGTCTGTCTGTCTTTGTCTGTATCTGTGTCTGTTTGTCTGTCTGTCTGTCTTTGTCAGTCTGTCTGTCTTTGTCTGTCTGTCTTTGTTTGTCTCTCTGTCTATCTGTCTGTCTCCTTGTGTTTGACTGTCTCTCTGTCTCTGTCTTTGTTTCTCTCTCTCTCTCTCTCTCTCTCTCTCTCTCTCTCTCTCTCTCTCTCTCTCTCTCTCTCTCTCTCTCTCTCTCTCTCTCTCTCTCTCTGCAGGACGTTCAGTACCATCGATCGCCAGCTGGCAAATCACTTTCCCTTCTCTACAGGAAGTTATTGGCGGGCACCTTCTCTCGCCATCCCGTGCCCGCCCTTCCCGCACCGCCCTGCCCTGCACCCCCCCCCCCCATGCCTTTCCCCTACTTGGCCTGCTCCCTATTCCGCTTCTCACTTTCTCTCTAGTACCGTGCCTAGTTCCTGCTCCACCTCCCTTGCTGTATCCTTGCTCTATTCGTTCCCTTTCCTTCGTTACCAATTCTTTTCGTTACCTATTCTGCCTTGCTCCCTGCGCCACCCATGCCCATCCCCTTCTCATCCCGCTTCTCATTTTCTTTCTAGTGCAGTGCTTGGTTTCTGTTTCGCCTCCCTTACTGTATCCTTGCCCTATCGTTCCCTTTCCTTCGTTACCTATTCTTTTCATTACGTATTCTGCCTTGCTCCTTTTGCTTCGCTTTCTGAGTCTTCCTTGGTTCTCTTTCACCTCAACTGCTGCATTCTTCTCTTTCTCCTCTTCCCTCCTCGCTCTGCTTTCTTGCTGCATCATTATCTTTTTTTCCCTGCCCCTGGTTCTGCTTCTTTCCATCGCATCTTCTTTACTCTCTCTCTCTCTCTCTCTCTCTCTCTCTCTCTCTCTCTCTCTCTCTCTCTCTCTCTCTCTCTCTCTCTCTCTCTCTCTCTCTCTCTCTCAGACCCGCCGTCCCATCTCATTTTCTTCCTCTCCCCTCCTGCGTTGTCTTGCCTCACCCTTCTTCTCATATTTTCTTTCCCCACAACTTCTTCTTTCTCTCTCCTTCCGCCTGTGATACTTTCCCTCGGCGCCCTCAAGTTCTCACTCAGGTAGCATCTTCCTGTCTCCTTAAGCCTTCCCTTCATATTCCCGGACAAAATTACCATCATCTGCCTGTGCTTCTTCCGCTCCTCCTCCTTCCTTGACCCTGCGACTCGGCCTCCCTGCTCTTGTCCTCTTCCCCGCCGCCCCTTGCTTTGATTTAGCCTCAGCCATCGCCTCTCCGTTCTTCGCTCCCCTCGCGGCACTTCCCCATCCCCCTGAGCGTCGATGTAGCGTGATTGTGGTGGTGTGGTGATGGTGATGGTGGCGGGAGGTGCTGATATTGGCAGAACCGTGTGGGTAGAATAGGTTGGCGGGGTCTGGTGCTGGTGGAATGGTGACTGGTCGTCGGTAAAGGTGAATAGTGGTGCTGATCCTTTGAAGTTAATGTTACAGACGCCCTGCAGCAGCCGTGTACCTGTGTCCCCGCTTGACACTCCCTCTTCCCTCCCCCACTGCCGCTGAACACCGTTACTCTTCCCCCCTCTTCTATACTACCTTTAACGCAACCTCCCCCTCTCCCTCCCTGTCCCCGCCAGCAACCCAGTCTTTTACACAAGCACCAGCGTCTGCGCCCCTCCCACATAAGCGCTGCTATGCTTCTCCTTCCTCATTGGCGGCAGGAACACTTTCTAAGTTACATTTTCCGACAGAAAGTTAGCGTCGTGTCTCCCTCCTCCAAGAAGCCACACATGTGCCTGTGATCCTGGCGGCGCCCTCAGCCAGGAACGTGGTTGGCTGTGCTTCCCTCGTCCCGGCGGCGAGTGGCTCTGCTCCCCTACTAAAGCCATACAATACGACGGGCTTACAGTCACTTCCTGGCTCTGCCCTGGCATTTGTTTTTTATTGGACTTTGCCGGTCATTGACTCGTGCTTGTCGTCGTCGTCGTCGTCGTCTGGCTATTTCTGTTAAGCTCGCAGGTCGAGTGAGGAAAGACAGGCTGTGATCATGTTGAGGTTTGGATTCCGTCGTGATGAATCGTTTAAAAATTCCACTCTCCCACAAAGGGCAGCTGAGCCCCGGCGCCGTGTTCATGTTACAGTCGAGGGCTGGAGGTTGGCAGGGCGAGTGTGGAGAACTGTTCTTTTTATCTGGGCAGCTCTTTAACGCGGCGGCCCATCCCATTCCTCTCCTCAGGTCGGGAGGCTGAGACGTGGCGCCGCCCTAAAATCTTTAGACCTTTCCACGTCGTTTTATACATTGCTTGTTCCTTGAGCATAGCATGAGTACTGTGCATATATGATTTATGTGTATCAGTATGCCAGCTCGTATGTATGACTCCACGAAAGCAAGCGAATAAAAAATAAGTGTAAATTCATGCAGATGTATGCAAAACACTAAAGGGGAACGATTTTGGGCGCGGAGTAAGCGTCCCGGACAGCTCTCTCCATCACGGGCTGGAAGAGGGAGACTACTGGCTGTCTCGCGAGTGTTGGCCCCATGCCACCCCAGACCCGTGTGAGCCAACAAGCTCGTCCCAGCCCTCTCACAGGTGGCCCTCTCTCCCCTGGCTCTTGGGGGCTGGGGCAGGTGGAGGTGGGGAGCAGGGAGGGGAGCGAATGTAAAGGTTTGGTGTGGCTGTGGGGAGAGAGGGTCATGGACGCCGGCGGAAAGAGAGAGGGGAGAAAAGACCAATGGGAGAGAGAGAGAGAGAGAGAAAGAGAGAGAGAGAGAGAGAGAGAGAGAGAGAGAGAGAGAGAGAGAGAGAGAGAGAGAGAGAGAGAGAGAGAGAGAGAGAGAGAGAGAGAGAGAGAATACTATACGACGGTCCCTTGGCAGTGCACAGACGACTTAAGGTTATCGTCTTGTCCTCCCATTCACTAAGTTTGTTTTGTCGCCTTGTCCTCTCCCCTACTCCCCCCCCTCTCTCTCCCCCTTCCTCTTGCTCCAGGGGTCGTGTGGTGCCTCGTCTAGTCTCTTCTGGTTCTGCTGAGGCTCTGCTCCCCTGTACTTCCTTGTTGTGCGCCTCGTCTTCGTTATACGCGGAGTGTAATTATGTGGATTCACGTTTATGCGACGAGCCTAGATGTGGCAGATATTCTTGCTCTACGAGGAAGATTCACTTTAATGTACTCTCCCATAAAGACAGTTTTTTTCTTAGTGGTTAAATGAAATTGTGGTTTGCAGCGTCTCTTTATGTTTCTCCTTCACTCGTATACTATACAGAGATTATTGGATAAGTAGAAGCACTTTGTCTTTACAACCCCACATTATTTACTTCACCGGCTAACAGCCTTCCAAGAACTAACGTGTGTGGCGCATTTAGTTCCTCCTTTGATTGTCTTTACCATTCTGATACACCAGCCATGCACTCACTAGGGACCCGTTGCCACTGCCGCCTTGCCACGTGGAGTGAGGCGGGCGGTGAAGGTGGTGGAGGCGGTGGAGGCGGCGGGCGGGCTTCCATCTAGCCCCACTCTCTCCCAGGTTTCTCTTTGGATCACATGAGCGAACACGTGAGTCGACCACCGCCCGCCGCCTGCCGCCCGCCGCCCTCCCTCCGCCTGCCCTCCACCAACTGCTTCCTTTGCGCACGTGCTGAATAATTAGTGTCCCCAAATTTAGCCATCCTGTCACTGCAGCACACCTCTCTGTCCCCTTATCTGTATATCATCCATGCTATTACTAAGTTCCAGGGTCTTCTGCCTGTACCAATTCCACTTGATTAATTAGAATACCATTTTCTCACGCCTCCTCCACTCATTATGTACACCTGCCATTATCGTGGCCTTCCGTGTGAAGCAACTAGGAGTTCTTAGTAAATAATTGATGTTTTCCTGGTACTCGCCTCGCATTCCATTGGTGTGAAGGCCGCTTGTTGGCTTATGATGACGGAACGAGGGCGACCGTCACTGCGGCGTTGTGTGGTTAGTGTTGTAATGGAGCCGTGAGGATTGTAATCAGTGAGGGAGTGAGTGAATAAGTGAGTCAGTGAGTCGAGTGTCCTTCTGGCTCTGTCTAATCGGCATTTACGAGAGAGAGAGAGAGAGAGAGAGAGAGAGAGAGAGAGAGAGAGAGAGAGAGAGAGAGCAGTCATTCGTCACGTGTCCAGTCTTTACAGCCACTCAGTCCCGACGAGCTGTGGCTGCCTCCGTCTCTGCTTCGCTCTCCTCCTTGTTTGGATGTGAATGTTCCCAGTCGTGCCTCATGCCCTCCTTCGCGTCACGCCCCCCCCCTCCCCCCCCGCCTTCCCACGTGTCTTATCTCCCCCTCCTTCCTTCTCACGTCTCATATGTCCTCACTCTTGACCTCATGCCCCTCATTCCCGCACCCTCTCCCTCCCCTCCACCGCGGGTTCATTCCCCTCACTTTTGTCTAATCAGCTCTTAAAGTCCTTGCAACGCTCTCCACTACGTGAAGTGGTGTGTGTGTGTGTGTGTGTGTGTGTGTGTGTCCGCCCGTGCGTTTGAAAGAATAATCATAAGAAAAATAGACAACAGGCAAACAAACTCATAACAAATATATTCCCTAGAGTGTTTTGTTTATTGGTCTGTCTTCACAAAGAAGAGTTTCTCTGTACCAGCAGCAGCAGCAGCAGCAGCAGCAGCAGCGGTAGCGACAGCAGCGGGGTATCTCTCGCACCGTCTCGGCGGACAGACTTGCGACATAATGACAACCTGAGGACATGCAGTGCGTTGTTTCCCAATAGCCGCGGTGAGGCTGTTCATAGACATCACTGGGCCAAGCTGCTTCAAACGGTTTTGTGACTTACACGTTCACTGACAAGCGTAATTTTCGAATGGTTGTGCTTGTTACGGAGCAACATTTCTTTTGTTCACGCTTGTGGCCAGTGTAAAATTAGGTGTCGTTTTAATATTCATGCAGATGTCATCAGATATATATTCCCAGAACAAGCAAAAATATTAAAAGAAATCCTATTAAATCAACATGATAGTTCAAAGCATTAAGTGATAAATGAAAAAAAAAAAAAAAAAAAAAACCCAGGTAGGAAAGCCACAATACATTCCTCGTTTGACTCTTGAGGGAACGCGACCACAGCTCTTGGCTGATTGGAAAGCTGTAAAAGTATTGATGCAAATATTGAGCGAAGGTATCAACAGAGGATGTAGCTTTTCCCTTGGGAATGGTCAAGTGTCACCTAATACAGCTAGGGACGCAGTGGCCAGCAAGAATATTAAAAGAGAAAATGTTGCCTTTGAATAAAATGGTCATGCCTTTGTCCAAGTTCGTTTTTGTGCTCCCTTTTATTTATTTATTTATTTTTCAAGTATCTGCAATTCTCAATAAACGCCATGAGTATAGCTAGGAATAGTATGGAACCGTCCTTAATTCTACCATAAACCAGAGTTTCTAAACCTTTGACCATTACTCTAAACTAATCTGTGACCAGCTCGGCCAGATGGGACGCGGATCTGGCACAGGCTAGTTCAAAGGATGAATAGAGAATGAACCAGAGTCAAGATTAATGAGTAGCCGGTTTGTGATCTTATTTTCCACTGTAGCTTATTGAATTGTAAAGGATCAGGGAGAGGCAGTTCGCCAGGAAAGCCAGATGGAAACCTGGAAGGATCAGAAATGTGAGAGATTGATTTATCGCTGCTTACCAACACACTTGCTTGCTTACTTACTTATTTTCAGTCATCACATTAAGTGCTTAACCTAGAAAGTGAAAAGTAGTACAGCATTATTTTTTAATTCTGTTGCGTCACCTGCCCACCTCCATCCCCATGCAGGGAGTGACTTGAGACGCAGAATCGTGTACATGCAACTCGGTAATATTTATTTATGGTATGTTTTTCTGTATATACAGGATGTAGGGAAAGGTGTGAATCGATGTGTTTATAGATTGCTCGTTTCGATGACAGTGAGTGTTGCAATGTGTTTTTCATACCTAGAATCCTTAAAGTAATACCATCTGTGTCTGAAAGAATGAATTCAGTTATGCAGGACTTAGTGTTGTGTCTGGTGGCCACGGATAATCTCAACGTAAGCATCAAGTGATTATCAACAAGTTGGGATCTCCCTCTCCAGATTTTAATGATAATTTACATTTTTTTTTCTTTACAAGACACTGTAATGGAAGGAAGCCAGGCTCTATGTAAAATATATCATTGCAGGTTGTCATTTTAACATCAAAAGACTTTTAATGCACCAGTCGTACATCTTGACGACAAGGTTCAAGTTTACTTTCAGCCAGTAATCACAGTCATAAGTAACTGCAGACAACAGTGCTGTGTCAAGAACTTCTCTATTGACCTAAAACGGAATATCATTATTTTCCTTTAGAAAACAAAATATATTTCGCAACGTGTGGCATTTTCAGTGGAGAGCGGCACATATTTTATTTAGAATTTAGTCACACGGAGCACCTGAAGACTGGCGTGTTATTGGTGCGACACTGCTGGCACCCTCACAGATCACACCAGGAGGGGCGCCACCACTCCACAAGGAGAAGCGCGACCAACATTCCGATCTTATTAAGTGTTGGGTGGACATGATAGTGGACAGGAGGAGCGTCAGTGTCACCAGCCAGACTCAAATCCCATGCCTCTCCTAGAAGACTCCAGCGTTGCATCTCATCTCTCTGAATGACTCGAGGTGGTAGCTACTGTATTTTCATGTCGGAGATCTTGCTATTGTTTTTGTTGCTGTTGGTGATGTTCTTCCTCCTCCTCCTCCTCCTCCTCCTCCTCTTCCTTCTTTTCCTTTTCCTCTCCTTCTTCTTTTTCTTCTTCCAGTCACGCTGCACCGCTTACAAGTTCTTTTCTAATTACTTCACAGTCTTATTATATTTTATGTATTCATTCATTTATTTATTTATTCATCTTTTTTTACTGATGTGTTCAGTTATTAATCCATTTATTCATTTGTTCTGTGTTATTCATTTTTTATTTTTTCTGACCTACATCTGCATTTGTCGTTGATCACCAAGTCTGAGCGTGGTATCAAAAAAAGAGGAGCCATCTCGGGTGCCGCGCAGGGAGCAATATTCCCCGAGTGATATGACAGTAAGCAGACCGATCAGCTGGCTGTCCACACCCGAGAGGGAAGGAGATTTTCCCTCGTATTTCTGGGCTGAGTTATGGATGGGCCAGGGACTGTGGCCTTGTTTGGAAACTCTACCTCTCGCATGTCCCCTGCTCAGTAACGGCAAAGGAAAACGAGTATAATGGCTTTAACAGGAGGCAGTACGTGATTTTGTATGTAGAATGAACGGTCGATGTAAAAAAAATAGAAAAATTAACCAGAGTAATCAATAATTCAAGCTTAAGTTTAATTTCTCTTTGTGTAAAAATAATCAGTGAGTAGAAAATAAAGATCTCCGATTGGCCCTAATGGAAGTGGCGGGCAATAGAGAGGCGGCTCGCCGCCAGGCCAGCGCTGGCCGGCGTCCACAAACGCGTGTCTCATTGACGTCATTTCTCGTGACCTGTCAGGCCAGGGCGTTGCTGGGCTCATCGACAAGGTGGCAGTTGTCTCACTGGCTGAAAATGAACCTATTATACGATTCATTTTTTGTGTTATCAATTTTCTGGCATTTTAATTATGAATGGAATGAAAGAGAATTAAGACGCATCGACACGATAAAAAGTTGCCAGAGCACAAGGCATAAAAAACCATCAATGCGTAAGGGCGATGTGTGGAGCCGTAGCTGAGCACAGTGTGGCTGGGATGCTGGAAGTCCTGGGGACACAGGATGCTGCTGCTGTCACTACACATTTTGTTCTGTAGGACCAGTACCAGTGTGCCAAACCTTCCTGGTAATACAAGGCAGTGAACACAGTGGGAAGATTTACGTCCTTTCTTATACAGACCTTTCCCTCGGTCAAGCTGCTGTGGCGCGTGCCCTGGCATTGCGAGGAGGTCTTAATGCGCGTCTTGGAAACGCTTGGTCCTCCGCGGGGTTAATGAACGAGGCATTAACGAGTAGTCCGCGAGGCGCCTCGTCCCAAGCTGCGTTAACGGCGGCGACCGTGTCAGTGCTTCACGCGAGGCTGATGGGGAGATACGCCGCGTGAGGCTGCCTCCACTAATCGATACCGAGAGGCTGGATGGGTCGCGGCCTTGGCTTCTTCATCTTGGTGTAGGGGGGCCAGGGCTCGCTGCCTCATTGTGGCCCGCGACCCGCTCCCAGCTGAGGAGGAGCCGCCAACTCACACCTTCATTCTTGTTTGACCGATATCACCGCCGAGATATGCTGCTGCTGCTGCTGCTGCTGCTGGTGGTGGTGGTGGTGGTGGTGGTAGTACTACAACTACTAATGCTGCCTTTACTACTGCTACTGCGACTACTACTGCTACTACAGTCATCACGTACACCTCCTCCTTCACCACCACCACCACGACTATTATTTCCATCAGTGCTATCACCTCCATTCGCCATCAGTTACCGCCAACAGTTCCGCCACCATTATCATCACCTCTGACAACATTACCACCGCCATCGCTCACATTTCCTCCACCACCACCACCATCACAACCACCACCACCACCACCACCACCACCACGTGCTTCTTAATGATTGTCTTGCTATCTCCCTCTTCCACCACCATAACCACAGCATGTGTTATTGTTACTGTTGCTGATACTATAATTGTTGTTCTTATTATTTGTTGCGGCTCTGTTAGTTTCTTTTATTGGTTTTATTATTTTATACAACAACAACAACTATAATATAACTCCTGTACTATCACAAGAGCATCCTTTTTAGCTGTATCTATGTGCTTGTTTTGGGGACTGGCGCCTCAGTTGGCCTTTTTTTAATCAGTTTTTGTTGCTCTTACCCGTTTTCCCCCTCCATAAAAACTACTACTACTACTACTACTACTCGTAATGATAACAGTAGCAATGACAATGATAACAATAACAATATAGGAACAACAATAACAACAGTGATGAAAATAACAAAGACAGCAATAACAATAAACACTCAAGAACACGTATAAACAGAAAAACGAAAAAAAAAAAAAACCCGAAAAACTTTATATTAACCTAACAAGAAAAATCATCACCTCTTAACTCAACTCATCAACATCCGACAGCAACTTCCAACACCTACAACATACCTCAAACCACAAGAATGAGAGACAAGATAAAAAAAATAAATAAATAATACCGAGAGAGAAAAAGACTCCCCCTCTGCTACGAACAAAGAAGATAATCTAATACTCTATATATTCACAAGAGTAGGGAGCTCCAGCGCGACGGTGAAGTCCGGATTGGGAGAGTGAGTGTATACAGTAGTAAAGGGACGGAGAAGAGACGCTACGGAATGCACGAGCGGCAATCTGAATGCTTACTACAGAATATTTCTTCCCACGAGTCGATGTGGGATTAGACTGCTAGACTGGGTGTGGGTGTGGGGAGAGGAGGGGGTGGAGAGGAGAGCCGTAGGGGAGAAAGTATGCGGGTGGGTGAGGAAGAGAGAGAGAGCAGTGGGTGTATGGGTGGGAGAGGAGCGAGAGAGAGAGAGAAAGGGAGAGAGGAGGGTACATAAGTGGGTGGAGCAAGGAGGAAGGAGGGTTGGTTGGCAATGGGAGGGTTTAGATCGCTCAGTTACGAGATGAACAGGCTACGACGGTCGCTCTTCTCTTCGCCTGCGTCTATTGATTGGCTCGCAACTTAGTGCTGTCTGAACACTGCCGCCACGGTGACACGAGCTGTGTGTGCGTGCGTGACATTGACAGAGAGAGAGAGAGAGAGAGAGAGAGAGAGAGAGAGAGAGAGAGAGAGAGAGAGAGAGAGAGAGAGAGAGAGAGAGAGAGAGAGAGTTTTTTGTTAACCGCACCGATGTCGGGTTAAGTGACAGAGTTGTTTTCAAGAGCTAAGCCGATGCTCATTTGTCGCCAACATTGCCAGTGGTGGTGGTGGTGGTGGTGGTACTGCTGTTATTGCTTTCGTCAATGGAAAATGTTAAACCGTAACGTGTGATGCGGGTCTCTCTCTCTCTCTCTCTCTCTCTCTCTCTCTCTCTCTCTCTCT
>CM035198.1:16709512-16714512 GCA_020233015.1 Callinectes sapidus | reverse complement strand
TCACTTTTTACCGTACCTATGCAGTGGTAAAATGGGTTCGTTCTGGCCCCTTTCTCCAGCATTCACACGTGCCTCCCTCAGCCTCGGGGGAAGCGGTGCCTGCAGTCATTCCCTAACACTCAAGGGAGTAGGGAGAGAGGGAGGCTACAGAGAGCGACCACCAGCTATGTGAGGTAGAATCTGCTTGCTCCCTCCACATATCGACTCTCTGTTTGCTTAATCTGGGCTTACTCCAATCCACGTAATTGATATAAGATACGGAAGGATGGAGAACGGGAGACGAAGACGAAGATGAGAATATGAGCAGAGGAACAAGAGCGGGGAAAACGAGATGAAAGGCGAGTGCAGGAAGAGGATGGAATAGAAAAATGAGAGGAAGGAGGAGGAAAAAATATTGAAGTGAATGAGGAAGAAGCGGAGGAAAGAAATTATTATGAGATGAAAGAGGAGGAGAAAGAAGAAGAGAAAGGGAGTTGATGAAAAAGAAATGATGATAAAGAGGAAGAAAAGAGGAAATTACGTTGAAATGAAGGACGAAAAGCATTAGAAGCAGAAGCAGTGAGATGGTGTCAAAAGACAAAAAAGAAGAAAGAGGAGCCAGAAAGAGAGAGAAAAAAAAAAAAAACACAGCTGCAATAAAGAACATACACTACCTACAATAGAGATACGATACTGTAGCTTTTTCGTACTTTATTTATGTGTCGTACCTTCTGTGTATCGCTAACTGTATATGTGTTAGCGCTGCGTCTTTCATCACAGTACACCGTATCTGAGTCTGGGAGAAGAGCACACATCATCCCTGGATCTTATTAGGAAACAGTTCCGCGCTACATCTCCACTTCACTCCCCCAAAAATTCCTTGACCCCTTCAATACTGGGACGCATTTTCACATTTATTCTGCTCATTACTTGTCCATTTTATAGAGCTTTGGAAACTCTTGGGGGATGAAAGTAATACAGACTTTGGCCATTAATCTTCTGGCTTTCACGAACCCTTCCTAATGCCAATAAAGTCGTCTAATCACACCCAAAACTCAAGGTGAAATTGTGTCCCCATACTGAGGAGGTTAAGCTACACGTATATAAAATATCTATTTTTACTGCTCTAGTCACAGCTTAATACGATTTCCACTTTATGAACATAAGAAACACCCTTGAGAACCCAGTTAATCATCTCCGCGGCCTTTGAAAATAGTCGTGGTGAGAAAGTGGAGTGGTACAGAATACATCGTTGACTTTCCCAAGCCGAGGAGTAGCTGGTGCGTGGGTTGTACTTAAAAGGGGTTAGTGGGAGTCACTTGTCAGTTAGCAGTGTGGGAAGCGTGGGGGAGCCTGCGGTGCTGAGAGGTAATGTAATGGAGGGGCATCAGACGGTCTCTTAGGGAAAGTTACGTGGATCAGACGTTTCAGTATGTTTTTTTATGTTGTTGTTGTTGTTGTTGTTGCTGTTGTTGTTATTGATGATATTGTGTAGCTGCTGGTGGTGCTGTTATAGTAGTACTGTGATAAGTGCTACTAGTGCTGCTGTGGTAATAGTAGTAGTAGTAGTAGTAGTAGTAGTAGTAGTAGTAGTAGTAGTAGTAGTAGCAATAGTAGGAGTGGTAACAAAAGAAACAGTAGTAGTAGTAGTAGTAGTAGTAGTAGTAGTAGTAGTAGTAGTAGTAGTAGTAGTAGCAGTAGTAGTAGTAATAGTAATAGTAGTAGTATAAGTAGTAGGTAGTAGTAATAGCAGCAGCAGCAGCAGCAACAGTAACAGTAATAGTAGTAGCAGTTACAGTAAAAGCAATAGGAACAGCAGGAGGGGCAGCAGTGCCGATAGCCAATAGAATACCTGTCCACCATACGTTACCTCCAATGCAAATGTTGGTGGACTCAGTGGAAACATGTGGAAACGTGTATCTTCGTGAAGCGTGTGTGTGTGTGTGTGTGTGTGTGTGAATGTGTGTGTGTGTGTGTGTGTGTGTGTGTGTGTGTGTGTGTGTGTGTGCTCGCGCGCCCTGGGGAAAGAAGAGACATACGTATTGCTTTGAGCTGCCGAACCCGATTGGAAGTTAGGTACCTGCGTATCGTAAAGTTTGCAGGAAGAACCACAAAAAGGGAAGACGAACCATTTTTTTCCCCCCTTTTCTTTTTGTGTCTGGAATAAAAAAAGGAATACATGAGAACATCCACTAGAGTACCACCGAGGTTTTGTTGTTTGTGACTTGACACATTATGCTGATGGCACCATTGTACGTAAGAGACTCACTTTATGGCTGGACAAACGACGCCTCTTTGTGTGACTCTGTATGGCCGCGGCGAGGCTGTGTGTTCGCTGGTGGTGACGAGGTGGCGTGTACACTGTTGACTGTAAAGATGGTGAGTAAAGGAGACCAACTGATGTGATGGTGGGTGTTTATAATGTGAGGGACGTATGTAGCAGTGATGGTGGTGGTGGTGGTGACGGCTGGCTGTGGTAGTGGTGGTGGTGGTGGTGGTAGCAGTAACGGGTGGTTGTGGTGGTAGTAAATTATTGAATATTGCAGTGAAGGTGTCAAAGCTCGGCACTAACAACCCGATTACTGAGTGTGTTCCAGCCACCTTCCATCACTTTCCTCTTGGGTGGAGCGAGGGCAGTGGTAGTGGGGGAGGAGCAGGAGCGGCTGTCACTGACCTTGATTGATGCCGTTTTTGTTTTACTGCTGGCCTCCTTTTCCTTTCTTTCCTCTTTTTTCTTTTTTTATATATTTTTCCTTCCGTTTCCTTATTTTTTCTTTCACTTCGTCGTTGTTATTTTCTTCTTATTTAGTCTGAGCTACACGGAACGCGAACACATATCGGCGGCTCTGGAAATCGTTATACCTCATCCAGCAGTATAGAAAAAATAAATGGGGAAAAAAACTTCATGTAGCAGCATCGAACTTGCCTCCTCGCAGTTTTAATCAGTGCCCCAAAAGTCTCTCGTTCTCTCTCTCTCTCGGCCACCGGTGTCACAAGTCAACAGGCGCACTTTTCATTAATCATGCTTGCTATTTCCTCTTTTCTCTGTCGCACCTTTTCTTCCTCTGTTTTCGATGTGCGTAAGTTTCTGTAATTGGCTGCCGTGCTACAATAGAGCGAGTGGAGTGCGTGCATCACCTGGGTCGAAAACATGTCTATTATGCTAGTGACTTTTAACCTTTTTTCTTTTGTGGGGTAAAACACTTTTTTCGCTGTGCTTTGTGCGTATTTTGTGCTCAGTTAATTACGCCTTGCACGTGAGAGAGAGAGAGAGAGAGAGAGAGAGAGAGAGAGAGAGAGAGAGAGAGAGAGAGAGAGAGAGAGAGAGAGAGAAAAAAAAAAAGCAAGGGGGAGAGGTGTCGATAGGTTAATGGGACGACGAGTAATGTGAGACTAATGTTACTTTACTTGTTTTGTTAGTGTGGTGGTGGTGGTGGTGGTGGTGGTGGGGGTGGTGGTGGTGGTGGTCCTATTGTTCTTGTCGGCAGCGGTGTTCGTATTAGTGTTTGTGTTAGTGGTGGTGATGTTGGTGATGATAATAATGCTAATGATCTCAGTGTTGATAGCAGTGGCAACAGTTATCCCTTCTTGGTAATGGTGGGAGGTTGTTATTGATGGTGACGGTGGTGGGACGTTGTGGATGGTGAGGGTGATGGTAGAGAGCGTACTTAATAATGGTGTTTGTGAGTGATGGCGTACGGCAGCTGTGAGTGTGGTGGCTGGAGGTTTGGGCTGAGGGGTTCCGGGGCAGTTGTGGTGGTGATAGAGGGCAGTAATTGTGATCTTGATGGCCCGGGGAAGGAGATTGGGCGCCCGTGTAACTGTGGCGTTGGTGGCGGGGACGGCAGTGATAGTAGCAGTTGCAGTAGCGACATTATACCGTAAGGAGCCGCCGTGGTACGGTGGAACCACGCGCGGTTTTAGGGCCGAAAGGTCTTCATGAGTTGGAATCCTGGCCAGGGTCTGTGGGCAGGGAAGGCTTTACAACGGATAACGCTTCCCTTTAGCCTATAAATTCCCGTAAAAAGCCCACATTGTATAGATAAAAAGAATATACAAATAGATGACACCCAGATAGTCACCCAGCGCACGTCTTGCATCCGCCCAACTACTCCATCTACTAAGGAAAACCTGTTGGAGTTTCATAAGCCACGCAACACGCCATGTATACACAATCAGCGGGAGACAAACTTTTCCTAACTCTACAATAGAAAGAATGTCTGTCTGGGAGCGGAAGTGGTGAACCGGACCCGCTGCCTTTCTTACTTCACTGGGACCGTTCCCTTGCTTTCCCGCCACCCGCTACTCAAAAAAAGAGGAAAGGAAAGGAAAAAAGTAAGGAACAGGTGGTGGTGGTGGTGGCGGTAGTGGTCACTGGTTGAGGAAAAAGCTCCATAATGTTCGCTTGTTCCCTTATCACCCTGTCGTTTTGTTCCCCCTGCTCCTCCTGCCTCCCTTTCCCCCCAAATCTTCTCGTCACTTCTGTGCTCTAGTTCTCCCACTCCCTTATCTCCCCGTTTCTGTCTACCAGTCCTTTCTATATTCCTATCTCCACTTCCTCTCGTCTCTTTTATACCCTTGTCTCACTTCTCTATCTCTGTGTTTTTCCTTTCTTCTTTCACCATTCCTGTACAGTTTTCCTCTTCCCTTTTCTCTTTATCACATTATTCTCTTGTTCTATCCATGTCTTCAGTTCCTTTGCTCCCTAATTTCTTTTTTACCCTTCCTTCTTTCGTATTCCAACGGCGTCCCCTTATTTTAGTCCTCCTGTCACTGTGTCTTCTTTTTTTCCCGTCACCGCTTCACTTCACCCTCCTCTCATCTTCTCGCCCTCTTCCCTTATACTTAAACTTCAGCTCCTCATCTGCAACAGGCATCCCAGAGCCCTTCCCTGCCTCCTCTCAGCCAAGCCCCGTCTCCCACCCCGCCCCTTCCAGCTTCACGTCAGCCTTCCCTCTTCAGAAGAAATAATGAGAATTGTACACCACAGGAATAACAATGAAGCTACTCTCTCTCTCTCT
>CM035198.1:16698459-16708467 GCA_020233015.1 Callinectes sapidus | reverse complement strand
GAGAGAGAGAGAGAGAGAGAGAGAGAGAGAGAGAGAGAGAGAGAGAAAATTACGATCTCCCAAGAAGTCAGTAGGGAAAGAAAAGCAAACGACGGCAGGCGAAGATACAAACCGAGGGAAGGAAGCGAGCAGAATGAGGGAAAGAACAGTTAAAGAGGGGAAGGGAGCAGGATTGAGGGCCGCAGGGAAGGGAAACAGTCGCTGCACCGCTAAACTTACGGTCGAATGTAATTGTCACTCGGTTCGTGTTGACCAAAGTGACCGGCAGACGCTCCCCTAAACCGTTCAATTAGTCGCCGCTCTGTGTGTCGCGGCGCGTGGCTGTTTTGTCGCATGTGAATCAGCTCAGCAGGTCTCCCATGGGTGTGTTTAGGGCACTTGGAGGGGATACTGGGGGTCCTAACTCAAGTCTTTGTTTAAGCCTCGGTAATTGCAGCTAAGTAAGTGGAATGGAGCGAGGGAAGAAGTTAGTGCTCAAGGGTGATGTGAGAAGTTGTGGTATGTGGAATTATGTGTGACGTTTAAAGTAATTCTTATATATGTATGAAAGGAAGGAGGATGCTGTACTTATTATCAGTAAAAAAAGACAATTGTAAGTAACGGTGATTGTCATTTTGTGGGCGACGTATCGAATGTCTTATGTATGTCTTATTTATCAAGTAAAGTAAGAAAATTTACATGACTATCTATAACCAGTAGCCAGAGTAATTATCCAGCAATGAGGAACAGCTCGGATCACAACAGAGTTAGTAGCAAGGAAAGCTGAACGTTAGTGAATAAGAAATGAAAAAGTTAATTGCGTATGAATTATTAATGCAGAAATCATGTACGGAACAGAAACAAAGTTGAATGAATGAATATTTAGTCGCGCGAAATCTTATTTTTCCACTTCTTATATTCGTTTCACTAAAAGAATAATCAAAATAACACTCAGGAAGAAGCAATTAAGCAAAATCCAACGCTCCGTGGAAGAAGAAGAAAAGAAAAAATGTCTCAGCTCAGCAAGAAGTGTCCTGTCTCCTCTTGGTCAAGTTAAGGGTTGCCTGGAGACTCTTCAGGATTAAAACTGTTATCCGGGTATCAGCGTCCCTCGGGAAGTCTCAGCACGTCACTAATTGCAGTGTTATCCCGGCGACAGCACCGCGACGGCACCGCTACGGACGTGTAACCAAGTTTGCCGGGACTTAATCCAATCCAGCGACAGGCCTTAAAGGGGATAACGGAGGGGAGAGGAAGAGGGACACACTCGCCGGGAAGGGACGGGGATAAGGACCGTGTGTGGCTTTTTTGAGAGGACGTGTGTAAGTGGCAGGGGAGGGGACGTATTAATGGCAGGGGACAGGGATACGTGTGACAGGGAGCAAGGACATCTTTTTATTATATAAATTGACATCCATGGAGGTTCAAAGTTGTCGAACTGTCGCTTCCTTTCTTCTGGGCGAGTGTGGCGGGCACGACGCACCCCTGTCTGACGCAAGGAACAAAAGACATCACTGGGAAGGGTGGAGCGTGTCCCCTTCAGGCAGGGATTATGTAGGGGCGGGTCACGCGCTATTAAGGGTGGACGAGCAGCTTTGGGTAAGATATGCGACGGTATCGGTTTGCGTGAAATTCGTTCTGAATACGTCAAGTTCAGGAAGTGAGGGATTGTAGCGGAAATGTTGCATCTTTGTGAGTATAGATTCTTCCTCTTTTTTTCTCTTTTCCCTTTAGAGTCGTTAAGTGAATTGCTTTGATTAAAGGGAAGGTTAATCTTTCGTGAAGCAAATTTCAGTGGAAAATGGTCAGCTTTTGCAGCATTATTGCAACGATAATGAACAAGGAAATGAAGGAGAACATGCAATAAACTGTTTGAAAGAGGGTAAACGCAGTAATCATCAAAAGCCAAGAGAGGAGCAAAAAAAAAAAAAAAAAAATCACCAATGTTGCCATGCACATCTTTCTTCATGGACGCACGAGCTGAGAGTGACGCGAGTGCATGGAGTCTGTGGCGCGCTGGTCATGAAAGCGAGCACGCGTTTCAGTTGGTATTGGGTGCACGGCAACGTCAGGTTAGTAAGGGAGGCACAATACCTTTGTAAATGGAAGTGTCATGCGTGCAGGGGGCGGACAAGCAGGGTTTGCGTGGCTAGGGTGGCAGGGAATGTGGATGCCGACATTAACCCTTTCAGTACTGGGACTCATTCTGCGTATTATTTGTCAATTTTATACAGCTTCATAAACTCATGTAGGGATTAAAATAGTACAGACTCGGGCTATTAATCTTCTGGCTTCCATAGACCCTCCCTAATTCCACTAAAATTGTTTAATCACACCTAAAACTCGTCGTAAAAATGTGTCGCAGTACTGAGGAGGTTAATGAAAACCGGGATGACCAAGGCTTGTAGAAAGACATAATTAGTTGCAGGAAAAGAAAGTAATTGATGTAATGAAAGCAACTGAGCCGTGAATGCATCAGAAATGAAAGACTCTTTATCACGGGGAATGGATGATGGAATTTCACTAATTTGGCTTCAGTATTGTCTCGTGGAGAGATCCCCACGTGACGCAACATTAGGACCGAGAGCGACGCTGTTGTTGGGAATTTTTAATCTGTGTGATGGAATGACGAGCGTTGGAAAAGGTATGGTAAATAGAGATGCGGAACATTTCAATAGACGTTTTGTGACGGACCTAGGAGTGTTTTGAATTCAGAGCTTTGGGTCCAATCCCTCCCACGGCGACCCTTTCCCCGCGCACCACGACACGCCGGGGAACAAGGGACCGGGTAATTATGACCAAATTGAGTTATGCTGCCGTAATTTTTTGGAAAAGTTGCCGTGGAAGATCAGATGAAGTTAGCTGTCGCTGATATAATGTTTCGTGGTCGTGTGTGCCGTGGGCGGGCGGCGGTGGCTCAGGATGGGGGTGAGTCTGGTGTTTACTCTGGGCAAACACCTTCCCAGCTGCCGTTGTGTTGCGTCCAAGTGGCAGTAGCTGTGTGGATGTTAGCAGCATCATTACTTCCCTCACTGCTCCTGACCAACCCCACTCTGCCCGCCGCCACGCCAGGCCAGGGACGGCAGGGAAGACGGGGAACAGGGGCAGATATCCGTTATTCTCTTCCGCGAGGCCTGCTACGGACGGTTAAAGAAACTGTCGATCTTTGTGTTTGTGTAGATGATTAGGGTACAGCACGGTCTCTCTCTCTCTCTCTCTCTCTCTCTCTCTCTCTCTCTCTCTCTCTCTCTCTCTCTCTCTCTCTGACATTAATATCTTAAGGAAACCACTTCATATTTCTCTTAACTTCAAAGGCCGCTGGGAAAAATCCTTCCTTCTGGTTCAGAGGACTCGCCTCCTCCAGCGCCCCCTTCACCTTGCGCTTCCTAACCTTGAATGAAAAAGTCAGGACAGTGATAAACATTCCTTTACCTGTTCGAGTACTTACACATCTGAGTACTGTATTTCAAAGTGCTTCAAAGTGTTTCTGTACGCTTGTTTGTTTGTTTGTGTGTGTGTGTGTGTGTGTGTGTGTGTGTGTGTGTGTGTGTGTGTGTGTGTGTGTGTGTGTGTGTGTGTGTGTGTGTGTGTGTAGAGAGAGAGAGAGAGAGAGAGAGAGAGAGAGAGAGAGATGGGGAAGGGAGGCACCGGATGCTCATCAAGCTTTCTTTTTCCCGTTTTTTCCCAACCATGTCATGCCTCCAATCTATCCTGCCCGCCCACTTACCGACCTCCTCTCCCTCTCTACGCACGCTCCGCCGCCGCCCCACCAGCCGCCCACGCACACTGCCGCCACCACCACACGCTCACACCCAAAGCTCACCCACTGACTATCACATATCAGATAGATAGATAGAAAGAGAGAGTCTATAGTAAACGATCAAATAGGAACCGTTAGATGTAAACAGTGTTATAGATAGGATATGTTTAGTGTCTGTGTATTAATTAAGTAGTTGGAACAATCACAAAGTTATTATGTATTATGAATTACTGCAAAGTCGTATCAGTTTCTCTACTATACCACCACTCTTATTTGCATTCAGGAGTAACTGCTTTTAACTTGCCACTATCAAAATTTAGCTGGTTTTTTATTTCAAAGGGATGGAAATTTTTCTATTCTTCCTCACTTGCCTTGAAATGAGAAGTATTCCCATCTACATCGAAATGCTGACCATTCTGGGCTTATAACTTAGTATGCACCCTGACAGGCACCACCAAACCCACCACTGTATACTCGTTCATACACAACACCCGACCAATGCCCACGCGAGGCTGTCTGCATGGCGGCAAAACGGAACTTCCCCGATATCAGACGCGGTTTAAAATATTCATGGTCCACAGTGGTCGTCGTTCATGAGTGCCTTCCTGGTCAGTGTCCTGTCGATTCCTGGCGAGTTACGAGAATACCATCCCGTCATGAATATCGGGGTAAGTCAGCAGGAGACAGACAACTTTAAAGACCGATGAATTGCCTCCAGTCTGGCCTGCATCTGGGGTCGCCCCCCTCAAGTTGATTCTCGACATGCCTTGCGGTGTTCGTGGGTCTGCATCCCCAAATGGTGCCACTCAGCTATTTGTATTCTATTTTCTGCCTCACTTCCTCGCTCCTCCCCCCCCTCTCTGTCTGTCTGTTTGTCCTGTGTATGTGCGTTTGTGTGTTGTGTGTATACTTACGCACCCACACGCAAGTATTACTACCTTCACTGTTACCATTCCCGCACTCCTCTACACCTGTGTCTGGCGGCAGGTTGTTCCTCGCGACACACTTGTCACCTGTCTCGGCGGATGTTCCTTTGTGGTAAAGGACACGTGCAGATTGCCTCAGCCTGCATCTTTCTTGTCGTGATTCCCCGTCGGCCGCTGTAGTCTAATCATGTTATTAAATGTTGTCAGTTTTCAGTTTTTTTTCTATATTGTGAACTGATGATTTTCTCTTTTAATTTGGAGTATTTGTTGTGACGCTAGATTGAAATTATTGGATTTATTCTCTTTATCGAATCAACGGCACTCTTCGATGTTAAATGTTGCAGATTTTCATCGCATATTAGGCAATTGTTATAGCCATTACCCGCCAAAGAGATCTGTCGCGTTGGATAAGTTGAGCCTGGAAGGGGAGCATGTCTCTGCCTCGTCCACGTTGGTTATCTGAATGCATTAAAGGTCCAGTGTTTCCTCTGTTATGAGTTTGATGAATCACAAACACAGTTGCATATCGGCCAGTTAGTGGACATCCGTTCATTGTTCAGCACGAAATATTGTCTGCACTACATCAAAGTGAATAACTGCGTTTGTTCTGTTGCCAGTTTCCTTCGTACCATATGGTCACCACATTTTGGTCATTTATTATTTTTGTTATGTGCGTGTATTCATTCAATCAATCCCATAGTGATGCACTGAGCTATCCGCGGGATGAGTCATTAATGCGTGTGCTCTTCACACGTCCATGTTGAAGACTGAAAATATTACTTGAGACCTTCCATCAATTCCGTCCGTCCGTCATTCCTCACCGCCACCTTGTCGATGCCGCCTCGCTCAGTCGCGGAGAACCCTTGACCTAAGGACAAAACACCTTCAGGACGGTACAGGAGGCAGTGAATGGTACCGTCAGTGGAACCAAGGATCACATTGCAAGTTATTCACGGTACACGACCCCTTGGCGCGTGTATCGAATCTGGCGCCGCATGTATCGAGGTACCTCCGCTCAGGTGTCGAATCGCACCCTGAATCGGAAAGTAATCAAATCACAGGAGAGGAAGGGGAGTGAGAGGGGCCGTAGCGGTGACGGCGGAGCTTGGCAACCGCGTCTCACGTTTCATATTTTTTTTTCTGTAGACTACACTTATATTTTGTAACTTGTTCCCTGTCCTAGATTGTTTGTAAATACTCGTCCTTCTGGCTAACGTCACTTAAGCCATGTAAGTGTCAGTGTTGTGTTGTGTTGTGGTGAGCCTGGTTGGCATCACTCCCGAGACTATCATCCTGAGTTAGCGGTAAACTGACCACCCGCCAATGGAATTTGTCTCGTGTTTTTAAATGACCCGCGGCTGGGGAGACGATGGCCGCCCTTTCACGTTTAGAAAGATTTATGTCACCGCCAAAAAGTCACAAGATAACACGACAGTTTGCTTCTGGAAATAAAGATATAAGAAAAAGGATAACAGTGAAGGAGACGTTGGAGTCCAAGTGACAAGAGTGGGTGTTTTGTCCTGCTCGCCTCCCCCCCGCCCTCCTTCTCGTGACTCTAAATTGTCATCAACTTTCTGAGATTTCATTATACCGGAAGGATAAAGATGTCTGAGGTGTTGATTATGGAAATGATTTCGTCGCGCGCCAAAAGCTTCCCTTGAGAAGTTTTCGAAAACTTCATAATGTAAAACTTTCCATTCGTCCATTGTTGAATTTCCGATTTCTCTTGAGAATCAACAGACTTACAAGTGTCTCTGCCGTGCACGCCTGCGCCGCTGGTGTTTGATGATAGATGAGGAAAAACTGTGTCCTCGTATTCTCGATAATGAAAGAATGATAATTGAATTAATCCAATTAGAGACTAATCAGCATTTTTCAAGTTTTCTTTCCCAATGATTTTTCATATGGTTGAAATTCTCATGTGATTCTATACAGTTACTAATATGCTCACAAATTGATTGCTTTTCTTTTAAACCGAAATTCTGTTTCGATGCAAAATTATTCATTTAGATATTCAATTAAATTTTGCACCCCATCACAAGTTTTTATATCCTCAAATAACTGTATTCCAAAGCGATAAATTTATCAGTTCTGCAATATTTTGCAATAAATATGCATATTTCAGTTTTATGGTCTATAAACAAAGACCTTAGTATAAATGCATTTCGAGTAATGGTTGTGCAGGATCAAACAGACCAGCACTGCAGCATTCAGAAGCCATAACATCTTTATTGAAAAGGAGAGAGGAGATCCTGCTTGTCCCTTATGTTGGTGATGATCTTGGTGGAAGACGTCTGATATTTACGCTAACCAGGAGGAAGATGTTACTGGAATTAAAATTTGGCAGTTGTAATATAACGAGGGCATTTAAAACAGAAACGCAGACAACACGTCCCGGTGCTGGATGCTGGGGCAGGTGTTAACGGCGGGCTGAAGGATGAGTGTGGTGCTCGCTGCATGCAAAATTAGGGGAACTGAACAGATCGACCTGCAGTTTTCTCAAATGAATTTCTTTTTTCCACATCTTTACCGAAATATGTCATTGATATTTAACTTTTATCGATACTTACACACACACACACACACACACACACACACACACACACACACACACACACACACACACACACACACATTGCCAAGGTCAGTGTACCAAATGACCCAACACTTCTGCGTCTCTAATGTTTCACAGACTGATGGAAGGCACGGAGCTGGTGGAGCCTCAGGAGTAAATCACGTTCGGGAAACTCTAAAGAGAGACAAAACACGATGCACATGTTACTCGTCTTTCCTCCGAGATTTACGACACGAAATATACGTATATATCACTCACGAATAATTTGTTTACTGTTCCCTAATGGCGCGTCAGGAGCTGCACTGAGGCACTACAATCCCAAGAAACTGAATTGATTTCTTGAGGAGCCATGGTGTTGGTGTATACATGAATAAAAATGTCCCCAAAAGGGTCGTTAATTTTACGCATTTGTTATTAGTGTGCTATCGAAGTGTCTTGTTATCTCTATAAGAGTACTTGCTCGTCTTGTCTTTTTATGCAAGGAAAGAGTCCAGCCAAGGAAAAAGTATTAGTGTGCTATCGAAGTGTCTTGTTATCTCTATAAGAGTACTTGCTCGTCTTGTCTTTTTATGCAAGGAGGGAGTCCAGCCAAGGAAAAAGTATTAGTGTGCTATCGAAGTGTCTTGTTATCTCTATAAGAGTACTTGCTCGTCTTGTCTTTTTACGCAAGAAGGGAGTCCAGCCAAGGAAAAAAGTAATAAAAAAGACCCATTGATGTACCAGTCCCTAGAAATGTTATGTAGAAGATTGAAGTTTATCTTTTCTTTTATTTGTTTCCTTTTCTGTAAAATTTATGCTGTAAGAATACCACCAAGCTTCAAGGTAGAGGTGTTTGTCGAATGCCTGCCACACACTGCTTCCCGGAGTACTACTATTCAGCCTCTTACTGCAGCAGCGAGTCCCTGGTGGGCCGCCAAGCACCGCGGGCAGGGGTGCTGAAGCCGCCCCGCCCCGCCCCTCGCTCAAAGCCTTCCCGCACGCTACACTGGACTGCAGAGAATTTCAACCGTCTAGTTTTTATTTCCCGGAATATTGGAGAGGGAGGGTGTGAGTGGCCGTGTTTTTTCTTCTAATTTATGTATTGGTATGGAAAATAGTCTTATTTCTTTGTTCTACTCTTTCTCTCTCTTTCTTTTGTTTTTTTTCTCACATTTTTTCTCTCTCTTTTTCTACATCGGCCGAGTGAACGCAGGCGGCCTTTGTGTGCAGAGGTCGTACCCTTCCCGCCCGATGAACAGCGCCAGGTGAACCAGGCACATATTTTTGCCCCTTTGTGTTTGTTTTGGCTGCATGTAATTCTGGGAGGCAGCGAGGCACGTCCGGAAAGCTGTGTTGATAAGTGACGGTGTTGTCCCTCGCTAATCAGTCATGTGCTTCGCTGGGTTTCGTTCACGTTCTCTTGTCATCGTTGTGAGCCGCTCGCCTTGTTGAAGAGGCCATGCATCGCTATCACCATTTATGCCTGTATTCTTGAAAAACCTTGCTCTTTCACCATCATTATTTTCTAGGCTTTAGTTGAAGATAGCCATGTTTTTAAGGGTATTTTTATGGTTTTGGTGATGGATTGGCAATATTTGTAGTTTATTATAAGAATAAACTGTCTTGAAAACCTGGGTAGTCGGCTCTAATCTTGGAAAATTGTTGTGATGAGAGAGCAAAATGTTTAAGAATACGGTCGTTAGACACACTCAGATACAGTGCTGTAATACTAGGAATGCTCTTGTGTTTCCTGCACCGAAAGACTTGTGCTATACCATGTATGTGCTTCAAAATGCGTGAAAACTAAGCAGTCTTATACTTTTTTAATAATGACGTGTAGACATCAAAGAGTTTCCACTGCTCGAGCTCTGTTTCTTTTCTCACTGTTTTTTCTTCTAATTACACCTTAAAGTCACAGTTGGTTTCAGTCTCGTTAATCAATGTGAAAGAAAAGCTACCGCAGTCAATTTTGTTAAATTTATATCTGATGAATTAGTTAGTCAATGCAATCAGAGAATAAGTAAATTTTTAAGTTGTGTTCAGAACGCAAATTCTTATAAGACTTTTGTTCTTTTTTTATATCTCTTCATTTTATTTCATCATTATTTCAGGATCGTATGCAATATTCAACCTTTCTTCATAGTTTTAACCAGTTTAACTCTGCTTAGGATATTTGTTCAGAGTTGCAATAAGCAGTATAACAGATTTACGTCTATATTCAGAAACACTTCATCGCTGCACCTCCACTATTTCGAAGGACTCCTGTTACAATGACACAAGTTTTCAAGGGTGTTTTTATGGTGGCTCTGATGACAAATGAACAAGGTTACCATATAATTAACAGGAGAATCCCAACATCCTCTGAATCCCAACATGTAGTCTTTGTGGCCTTTAGAAATAGTAGTGGTGAGAGAGCGGAGCGTTTCTGAATATGGACCTTAGTCACCATTAGTTACTGCATTAAGCTACGCAGTCTAATGTTCGTGGTGTCTTTCCCCTACAGTGAGAACGTGAGTGGAGTCCCAGCGGGCGAGATGTGGTCGTCGGTGGTGGGCGGCGCCGGCGCTGAGGTGCCCAGCGCGCGCCACAAACACGCCATGTGCGTTGACCACCCTCACGTGTACCTCCTGGGCGGTCGCCATGGTAACCTGCCCCTCAAGGACTTCTGGAACTACGACCTCGGTGAGTGGAGCTCTCTCTCTCTCTCTCTCTCTCTCTCTCTCTCTCTCTCTCTCTCTCTCTCTCTCTCTCTCTCTCTCTCTCTCTCTCTCTCTCTCTTGTCCTTTTCT